>JAEIFX010001001.1:0-57189 GCA_018904325.1 Drosophila murphyi
AAAAATGGGCCCACTTCAAATATGAAGTTACTTTTTAGAAATTGCTCGATTTTTGAAACAAAACTGCATTTAAACAAAATGACTTCAGACTCATCTAAAATTATATATTGTATTAATGGCCATATCTCTGTCAAAAATGGCCTCACTTCAAATATGGAGTTACTTTTAGAAATTGCTCGATTTTTTGAAACAAAACTGCATTTAAAGAAAATGACTTCAGACTCATCTAAAATTATATATTGTATTAATGGCCATATCTCCGTCAAAAAATGGCCCCACTTCAAATATGAAGGTATTTTTAGAATTTGCTCGATTTTTGAAACAAAACTGCATTTAAAACGAAAATGACTTCAGACTCATCTAAAATTATATATTGTATTAATGGCCATATCTCTGTCAAAAATGGCCCCACTTCAAATATGGAGTTACTTTTTAGAAATTGCTCGATTTTTGAAACAAAACTGCATTTAAAGAAAATGTCTTCAGACTCATCTAAAATTATATATTATATTAATGGCCATATCTCCGTCAAAAATGGCCCCACTTCAAATATGAAGTTACTTTTTAGAAATTGCTCGATTTTTGAAACAAAACTGCATTTAAAACAAAATGACTTCAGACTCATCTAAAATTATATATTGTATTAATGGCCATATCTCCGTCAAAAATGGCCCCACTTCAAATATGAAGTTACTTTTTAGAAATTGCTCGATTTTTGAAACAAAACTGCATTTAAACAAAATGACTTCAGACTCATCTAAAATTATATATTATATTAATGGCCATATCTCTGTCAAAAATGGCCCCACTCCAATAAATGAAGTTATTTTTAGAAATTTGCTCGATTTTTGAAACAAAACTGCATTTAAACAAAATGACTTCAGACTCATCTAAAATTATATATTGTATTAATGGCCATATCTCCGTCAAAAAATGGCCCCACTTCAAATATGAAGTTACTTTTTAGAAATTGCTCGATTTTTGAAACAAAACTGCATTTAAAGAAAATGACTTCAGACTCATCTAAAATTATATATTATATTAATGGCCATATCTCCGTCAAAAATGGCCCCACTTCAAATATGAAGGTATTTTTAGAAATTTGCTCGATTTTTGAAACAAAACTGCATTTAAACAAAATGACTTCAGACTCATCTAAAATTATATATTGTATTAATGGCCATATCTCCGTCAAAAAATGGCCCCACTTCAAATATGAAGTTACTTTTTAGAAATTGCTCGATTTTTGAAACAAAACTGCATTTAAAGAAAATGACTTCAGACTCATCTAAAATTATATATTATATTAATGGCCATATCTCCGTCAAAAAATGGCCCCACTTCAAATAATGAAGTTACTTTTTAGAAATTGCTCGATTTTTGAAACAAAACTGCATTTAAAGAAAATGACTTCAGACTCATCTAAAATTATATATTGTATTAATGGCCATATCTCCGTCAAAAATGGCCCCACTTCAAATATGAAGTTACTTTTTAGAAATTGCTCGATTTTTGAAACAAAACTGCATTTAAAGAAAATGACTTCAGACTCATCTAAAATTATATATTGTATTAATGGCCATATCTCCGTCAAAAATGGCCCCACTTCAAATATGAAGGTACTTTTTAGAAATTGCTCGATTTTTGAAACAAAACTGCATTTAAAGAAAATGACTTCAGACTCATCTAAAATTATATATTGTATTAATGGCCATATCTCCGTCAAAAAATGGCCCCACTTCAAATATGAAGTTACTTTTTAGAAATTGCTCGATTTTTGAAACAAAACTGCATTTAAAGAAAATGACTTCAGACTCATCTAAAATTATATATTGTATTAATGGCCATATCTCCGTCAAAAATGGCCCCACTTCAAATATGAAGGTACTTTTTAGAAATTGCTCGATTTTTGAAACAAAACTGCATTTAAAGAAAATGACTTCAGACTCATCTAAAATTATATATTGTATTAATGGCCATATCTCCGTCAAAAATGGCCCCACTTCAAATATGAAGGTTACTTTTTAGAAATTGCTCGATTTTTTTGAAACGAAACTGATTTAAAGAATGTTCAGATCATCAATATATAAATATGAAGGTTTTTATATTTTTGAAACAAAACTGCATTTAAACAAAATGACTTCAGACTCATCCAAATTTATATATTGTATTAATGGCCATATTCTCCGTCAAAAATGGCCCCACTTCAAATATGAATTTTAGAAATTGCTCGATTTTTGAAACAAAACTTTTAAACAAAATGACTTCAGACTATCAAAATTATATATTATATTAATGGCCATATTCTCAAAAATGGCCCCACTTCAAATAGAAGTATTTTAAAAATTGCTCGATTTTTGAAACAAAACTGCATTTAAAGAAAATGACTTCAGACTCATCTAAAATTATATATTGTATTAATGGCCATATCTCCGTCAAAAATGGCCCCACTTCAAATATGAAGTTACTTTTAGAAATTGCTCGATTTTTGAAACAAAACTGCATTTAAAAGAAAATGACTTCAGACTCATCTAAAATTATATATTGTATTAATGGCCATATCTCCGTCAAAAATGGCCCCACTTCAAATATGAAGTTATTTTTAGAAATTGCTCGATTTTTGAAACAAAACTGCATTTAAAGAAAATGACTTCAGACTCATCTAAAATTATATATTGTATTAATGGCCATATCTCCGTCAAAAATGGCCCCACTTAAAATATGAAGTTATTTTTAGAAATTGCTCGATTTTTGAAACAAAACTGCATTTAAACAAAATGACTTCAGACTCATCTAAAATTATATATTGTATTAATGGCCATATCTCCGTCAAAACTGGCCCCATTTAAAATATAAATTTTTTTTTTTTTTTTTTTTTTTTAAACAAAACTGCATTTAAACAAAATGACTTCAGACTCATCTAAAATTATATATTATATTAATGGCCATATCTCTGTCAAAATTGGCCCCACTTCAAATATGAAGGTATTTTTAGAAATTGCTCGATTTTTGAAACAAAACTGCATTTAAACAAAATGACTTCAGACTCATCTAAAATTATATATTGTATTAATGGCCATATCTCTGTCAAAAATGGCCCCACTTCAAATATGGAGTTACTTTTAGAAATTGCTCGATTTTTTAAACAAAACTGCATTTAAAGAAAATGACTTCAGACTCATCTAAAATTATATATTGTATTAATGGCCATATCTCTGTCAAAAATGGCCCCACTTCAAATATGAAGGTATTTTTAGAAATTGCTCGATTTTTGAAACAAAACTGCATTTAAACAAAATGACTTCAGACTCATCTAAAATTATATATTGTATTATATGGCCATATCTCCGTCAAAAAGGCCCCTTTAAATATGGAGTTACTTTTATACTTTGTTTGATTTATGAATCAAAACTGCATTTAAATAAAATGACTTTAGACTCATCCAAGATTATTTATTATATTAATGGCCATATCTCTGTCAAAAATGGCCCCACTCCAATAATAAAGTTGCTTTTTAGAAATTGCTCGATTTTTTAAACAAAACTGCATTTAAAGAAAATGTCTTCAGACTCATCCAAAATTATTTATTATATTAATGGCCATATCTCTGTCAAAAATGGCCCCACTTAAAATCTGAAGGTATTTTTAGAATTTGCTCGATTTTTGAAACAAAACTGCATTTAAAGAAAATGTCTTCAGACTCATCTAAAATTATATATTGTATTAATGGCCATATCTCTGTCAAAAATGGCCCCACTTAAAATATGAAGTTACTTTTAGAAATTGCTGGATTTTTGAAACAAAACTGCATTTAAAGAAAATGACTTCAGACTCATCTAAAATTATATATTGTATTAATGGCCATATCTCCGTCAAAAATAAATCCACTTCAAATATGAAGTTACTTTTAGAAATTGCTCGATTTTTGAAACAAAACTGCATTTAAAGAAAATGCCTTCAGACTCATCTAAAATTATATATTGTATTAATGGCCATATCTCCGTCAAAAATGGCCCCACTTAAAATCTGAAGGTATTTTTAGAATTTGCTCGATTTTTTAAACAAAACTGCATTTAAAGAAAATGTCTTCAGACTCATCTAAAATTATATATTGTATTAATGGCCATATCTCCGTCAAAAATGGCCCCACATAAAATATGGAGTTACTTTTAGAAATTGCTCGATTTTTGAAACAAAACTGCATTTAAAGAAAATGTCTTCAGACTCATCTAAAATTATATATTGTATTAATGGCCATATCTCCGTCAAAAATGGCCCCACTTCAAATATGAAGTTACTTTTAGAAATTGCTCGATTTTTGAAACAAAACTGCATTTAAAGAAAATGTCTTCAGACTCATCTAAAATTATATATTGTATTAATGGCCATATCTCAGTCAAAAATGGCCCCACTTAAAATCTGAAGGTATTTTTAGAATTTGCTCGATTTTTGAAACAAAACTGCATTTAAAGAAAATGACTTCAGACTCATCTAAAATTATATATTGTATTAATGGCCATATCTCCGTCAAAAATGGCCCCATTTTAAATATGAAGTTACTTTTAGACTTTGTTTGATTTATGAAACAAAACTGCATTTAAATAAAATGACTTTAGACTCATCCAAAATTATTTATTATATTAATGGCCATATCTCTGTCAAAAATGGCCCCACTCCAAATATGAAGTTGCTTTTAGAAATTGCTCGATTTTTTAAACAAAACTGCATTTAAAGAAAATGTCTTCAGACTCATCCAAGATTATATATTATATTAATGGCCATATCTCCTGTCAAAAATGGCCCCACTTAAAATCTGAAGGTATTTTTAGAAATTTGCTCGATTTTTGAAACAAAACTGCATTTAAAGAAAATGTCTTCAGACTCATCTAAAATTATATATTGTATTAATGGCCATATCTCTGTCAAAAATGGCCCCACTTAAAATATGAAGTTACTTTTAGAAATTGCTCGATTTTTGAAACAAAACTGCATTTAAAGAAAATGTCTTCAGACTCATCTAAAATTATATATTATATTAATGGCCATATCTCCGTCAAAAATGGCCCCACTTCAAATATGAAGGTATTTTTAGAAATTGCTCGATTTTTGAAACAAAACTGCATTTAAACAAAATGACTTCAGACTCATCTAAAATTATATATTGTATTAATGGCCATATCTCCGTCAAAAATGGCCCCACTTCAAATATGGAGTTACTTTTAGAAATTGCTCGATTTTTGAAACAAAACTGCATTTAAAGAAAATGACTTCAGACTCATCTAAAATTATATATTATATTAATGGCCATATCTCCGTCAAAAATGGCCCCACTCCAAATAATGAAGTTATTTTTAGAATTTGCTCGATTTTTGAAACAAAACTGCATTTAAAACAAAATGACTTCAGACTCATCTAAAATTATATATTGTATTAATGGCCATATCTCCGTCAAAAATGGCCCCACTTTAAATATGAAGGTATTTTTAGAATTTGCTCGATTTTTGAAACAAAACTGCATTTAAAGAAAATGACTTCAGACTCATCTAAAATTATATATTATATTAATGGCCATATCTCTGTCAAAAATGGCCCCACTTAAAATCTGAAGGTATTTTTAAAATTTGCTCGATTTTTGAAACAAAACTGCATTTAAAGAAAATGTCTTCAGACTCATCTAAAATTATATATTGTATTAATGGCCATATCTCCGTCAAAAATGGCCCCACTTCAAATATGAAGTTACTTTTTGAAATTGCTCGATTTTTGAAACAAAACTGCATTCAAAGAAAATGACTTCAGACTCATCTAAAATTATATATTATATTAATGGCCATATCTCCGTCAAAAATGGCCCCACATCAAATATGAAGGTATTTTTAGAATTTGCTCGATTTTTGAAACAAAACTGCATTTAAAGAAAATGACTTCAGACTCATCCAAAATTATATATTGTATTAATGGCCATATCTCCGTCAAAAATGGCCCCACTTCAAATATGAAGTTATTTTTAGAAATTGCTCGATTTTTGAAACAAAACTGCATTTAAAGAAAATGACTTCAGACTCATCTAAAATTATATATTATATTAATGGCCATATCTCCGTCAAAAATGGCCCCACTTCAAATATGAAGGTATTTTTAGAATTTGCTCGATTTTTGAAAACAAAACTGCATTTAAAGAAAATGATGTCTTCAGACTCATCCAAATTTATATATTATATTAATGGCCATATTTCCGTCAAAAATGGCCCCACTTCAAATATGAAGGTATTTTTAGAAATTGCTCGATTTGTGAAACAAAACTGCATTTAAACAAAATGACTTCAGACTCATCTAAAGTTATATATTGTATTAATGGCCATATCTCTGTCAAAAATGGCCCCACTTCAAATATGAAGTTACTTTTAGAAATTGCTCGATTTTTTAAACAAAACTGCATTTAAAGAAAATGTCTTCAGACTCATCTAAAATTATATATTGTATTAATGGCCATATCTCCGTCAAAAATGGCCCCACATAAAATATGAAGTTACTTTTAGAAATTGTTCGATTTTTGAAACAAAACTGCATTCAAACAAAATGACTTCAGACTCATCTAAAATTATATATTATATTAATGGCCATATCTCTGTTAAAAATGGCCCCACTTCAAATATGGAGGTATTTTTAGAAATTGCTCGATTTTTGAAACAAAACTGCATTTAAACAAAATGACTTCAGACTCATCTAAAATTATATATTGTATTAATGGCCATATCTCCGTCAAAAATGGCCCCACTTAAAATCTGAAGTTACTTTTAGAAATTGCTCGATTTTTTAAACAAAACTGCATTTAAACAAAATGACTTCAGACTCATCTAAAATTATATATTATATTAATGGCCATATCTCTGTTAAAATTGGCCCCACTTCAAATATGAAGGTATTTTTAGAAATTGCTCGATTTGTGAAACAAAACTGCATTTATACAAAATGACTTCAGACTCATCTAAAGTTATATATTGTATTAATGGCCATATCTCTGTCAAAAATGGCCCCACTTCAAATATGGAGTTACTTTTAGAAATTGCTCGATTTTTTAAACAAAACTGCATTTAAAGAAAATGTCTTCAGACTTATCCAAGATTATTTATTGTATTAATGGCCATATATCTGTCAAAAATAGTCCCACTTCAAATATGAAGGTATTTTTAGAAATTGCTCGATTTGTGAAACAAAACTGCATTTAAACAAAATGACTTCAGACTCATCTAAAATTATATATTGTATTAATGGCCATATCTCCGTCAAAAATGGCCCCATTTTAAATATGGAGTTACTTTTATACTTTGTTTGATTTATGAATCAAAACTGCATTTAAATAAAATGACTTTAGACTTATCCAAGATTATTTATTATATTAATGGCCATATCTCTGTCAAAAATGGGCCCACTCCAATAATAAAGTTGCTTTTAGAAATTGCTCGATTTTTTAAACAAAACTGCATTTAAAGAAAATGTCTTCAGACTTATCCAAGATTATTTATTATATTAATGGCCATATCTCTGTCAAAAATGGCCCCACTTAAAATCTGAAGGTATTTTTAGAATTTGCTCGATTTTTGAACAAAACTGCATTTAAAGAAAATGTCTTCAGACTCATCTAAAATTATATATTGTATTAATGGCCATATCTCTGTCAAAAATGGCCCCACTTAAAATATGAAGTTACTTTTAGAAATTGCTGGATTTTTGAAACAAAACTGCATTTAAAGAAAATGTCTTCAGACTCATCTAAAATTATATATTGTATTAATGGCCATATCTCCATCAAAAATAAATCCACTTCAAATATGAAGTTACTTTTAGAAATTGCTCGATTTTTGAAACAAAACTGCATTTAAAGAAAATGCCTTCAGACTCATCTAAAATTATATGTTGTATTAATGGCCATATCTCCGTCAAAAATGGCCCCACTTAAAATCTGAATGTATTTTCAGAATTTGCTCGATTTTTTAAACAAAACTGCATTTAATGAAAATGTCTTCAGACTCATCTAAAATTATATATTGTATTAATGGCCATATCTCCGTCAAAAATGGCCCCACATAAAATATGGAGTTACTTTTAGAAATTGCTGGATTTTTGAAACAAAACTGCATTTAAAGAAAATGTCTTCAGACTCATCTAAAATTATATATTGTATTAATGGCCATATCTCCGTCAAAAATAGATCCACTTCATATATGAAGTTACTTTCAGAAATTGCTCGATTTTTGAAACAGAACTGCATTTAAAGAAAATGTCTTCAGACTCATCTAAAATTATATATTGTATTAATGGCCATATCTAAGTCAAAAATGGCCCCACTTAAAATCTGAAGGTATTTTTAAAATTTGCTCGATTTTTGAAACAAAACTGCATTTAAAGAAAATGACTTCAGACTCATCTAAAATTATATATTGTATTAATGGCCATATCTCCGTCAAAAATGGCCCCACATAAAATATGAAGTTACTTTTAGAAATTGCTCGATTTTTGAAACAAAACTGCTTTTAAAGAAAATGACTTCAGACTCATCTAATATTATATATTATATTAATGGCCATATCTCCGTCAAAAATGGCCCCACTTTAAATATGAAGGTATTTTTAGAATTTGCTCGATTTTTAAAACAAAACTGCATTTAAAGAAAATGTCTTCAGACTCATCCAAATTTATATATTATATTAATGGCCATATCTCCGTCAAAAATGGCCCCACTTCAAATATGAAGGTATTTTTAGAATTTGCTCGATTTGTGAAACAAAACTGCATTTAAACAAAATGACTTCAGACTGATCCAAATTTATATATTATATTAATGGCCATATTTCCGTCAAAAATGGCCCCACTTCAAATACGAAGGTATTTTTAGAAATTGCTCGATTTGTGAAACAAAACTGCATTTAAACAAAATGACTTCAGACTCATCTAAAGTTATATATTGTATTAATGGCCATATCTCTGTCAAAAATGGCATCACTTCAAATATGGAGTTACTTTTAGAAATTGCTCGATTTTTTAAACAAAACTGCATTTAAAGAAAATGTCTTCAGACTCATCTAAAATTACATATTGTATTAATGGCCATATCTCCGTCAAAAATGGCCCCACATAAAATATGAAGTTACTTTTAGAAATTGTTCGATTTTTGAAACAAAACTGCATTCAAACAAAATGACTTCAGACTCATCTAAAATTATATATTATATTAATGGCCATATCTCTGTTAAAATTGGCCCCACTTCAAATATGGAGGTATTTTTAGAAATTGCTCGATTTGTGAAGCAAAACTGCATTTATACAAAATGACTTCAGACTCATCTAAAATTATATATTGTATTAATGGCCATATCTCCGTCAAAAATGGCCCCACTTAAAATCTGAAGTTACTTTTAGAAATTGCTCGATTTTTTAAACAAAACTGCATTTAAACAAAATGACTTCAGACTCATCTAAAATTATATATTATATTAATGGCCATATCTCTGTTAAAATTGGCCCCACTTCAAATATGAAGGTATTTTTAGAAATTGCTCGATTTGTGAAACAAAACTGCATTTATACAAAATGACTTCAGACTCATCTAAAGTTATATATTGTATTAATGGCCATATCTCTGTCAAAAATGGCCCCACTTCAAATATGGAGTTACTTTTAGAAATTGCTCGATTTTTTAAACAAAACTGCATTTAAAGAAAATGTCTTCAGACTTATCCAAGATTATTTATTGTATTAATGGCCATATATCTGTCAAAAATAGTCCCACTTCAAATATGAAGGTATTTTTAGAAATTGCTCGATTTGTGAAACAAAACTGCATTTAAACAAAATGACTTCAGACTCATCTAAAATTATATATTGTATTAATGGCCATATCTCCGTCAAAAATGGCCCCATTTTAAATATGGAGTTACTTTTATACTTTGTTTGATTTATGAATCAAAACTGCATTTAAATAAAATGACTTTAGACTTATCCAAGATTATTTATTATATTAATGGCCATATCTCTGTCAAAAATGGGCCCACTCCAATAATAAAGTTGCTTTTAGAAATTGCTCGATTTTTTAAACAAAACTGCATTTAAAGAAAATGTCTTCAGACTTATCCAAGATTATTTATTATATTAATGGCCATATCTCTGTCAAAAATGGCCCCACTTAAAATCTGAAGGTATTTTTAGAATTTGCTCGATTTTTGAACAAAACTGCATTTAAAGAAAATGTCTTCAGACTCATCTAAAATTATATATTGTATTAATGGCCATATCTCTGTCAAAAATGGCCCCACTTAAAATATGAAGTTACTTTTAGAAATTGCTGGATTTTTGAAACAAAACTGCATTTAAAGAAAATGTCTTCAGACTCATCTAAAATTATATATTGTATTAATGGCCATATCTCCATCAAAAATAAATCCACTTCAAATATGAAGTTACTTTTAGAAATTGCTCGATTTTTGAAACAAAACTGCATTTAAAGAAAATGCCTTCAGACTCATCTAAAATTATATGTTGTATTAATGGCCATATCTCCGTCAAAAATGGCCCCACTTAAAATCTGAATGTATTTTTAGAATTTGCTCGATTTTTGAAACAAAACTGCATTTAATGAAAATGTCTTCAGACTCATCTAAAATTATATATTGTATTAATGGCCATATCTCCGTCAAAAATGGCCCCACATAAAATATGGAGTTACTTTTAGAAATTGCTGGATTTTTGAAACAAAACTGCATTTAAAGAAAATGTCTTCAGACTCATCTAAAATTATATATTGTATTAATGGCCATATCTCCGTCAAAAATAGATCCACTTCAAATATGAAGTTACTTTCAGAAATTGCTCGATTTTTGAAACAGAACTGCATTTAAAGAAAATGTCTTCAGACTCATCTAAAATTATATATTGTATTAATGGCCATATCTAAGTCAAAAATGGCCCCACTTAAAATCTGAAGGTATTTTTAAAATTTGCTCGATTTTTGAAACAAAACTGCATTTAAAGAAAATGACTTCAGACTCATCTAAAATTATATATTGTATTAATGGCCATATCTCCGTCAAAAATGGCCCCACATAAAATATGAAGTTACTTTTAGAAATTGCTCGATTTTTGAAACAAAACTGCTTTTAAAGAAAATGACTTCAGACTCATCTAATATTATATATTATATTAATGGCCATATCTCCGTCAAAAATGGCCCCACTTTAAATATGAAGGTATTTTTAGAATTTGCTCGATTTTTAAAACAAAACTGCATTTAAAGAAAATGTCTTCAGACTCATCCAAATTTATATATTATATTAATGGCCATATCTCCGTCAAAAATGGCCCCACTTCAAATATGAAGGTATTTTTAGAATTTGCTCGATTTTTAAAACAAAACTGCATTTAAAGAAAATGTCTTCAGACTCATTCAAATTTATATATTATATTAATGGCCATATCTCCGTCAAAAATGGCCCCACTTCAAATATGAAGGTATTTTTAAAATTTGCTCGATTTTTGAAACAAAACTGCATTTAAAGAAAATGTCTTCAGACTCATTCAAATTTATATATTATATTAATGGCCATATCTCCGTCAAAAATAGCCCCACTTCAAATATGAAGGTATTTTTAGAATTTGCTCGATTTTTAAAACAAAACTGCATTTAAAGAAAATGTCTTCAGACTCATTCAAATTTATATATTATATTAATGGCCATATCTCCGTCAAAAATGGCCCCACTTCAAATATGAAGGTATTTTTAGAATTTTCTCGATTTTTTAAAACAAAACTGCATTTAAAGAAAATGTCTTCAGACTCATCCAAATTTATATATTATATTAATGGCCATATCTCCGTCAAAAATGGCCCCACTTCAAATATGAAGGTATTTTTAGAATTTGCTCGATTTT
Organism: Drosophila murphyi; assembly: GCA_018904325.1. NCBI lineage: Eukaryota > Metazoa > Arthropoda > Insecta > Diptera > Drosophilidae > Drosophila > Drosophila murphyi. Next base: position 11,925 of record JAEIFX010001001.1, read on the forward strand.
TGAAACAAAACTGAATTTAAACAAAATGACTACAGACTCATCTAAATTTATATATTGTATTAATGGCCATATCTCCGTCAAAAATGGCCCCACTTCAAATATGAAGGTATTTTTTTAGAATTTGCTAGATTTTTAAAACAAAACTGCATTTAAAGAAAATGTCTTCAGACTCATCCAAATTTATATATTATATTAATGGCCATATCTCCGTCAAAAATGGCCCCACTTCAAATATGAAGGTATTTTTAGAAATTGTTCGATTTCTGAAACAAAACTGCATTTAAACAAAATGACTTCAGACTCATCTAAAGTTATATATTGTATTAATGGCCATATCTCTGTCAAAAATGGCATCACTTCAAATATGGAGTTACTTTTAGAAATTGCTCGATTTTTTAAACAAAACTGCATTTAATGAAAATGTCTTCAGACTCATCTAAATTATATATTGTATTAATGGCCATATCTCCGTCAAAAATGGCCCCACATAAAATATGAAGTTACTTTTAGAAATTGCTCGATTTTTGAAACAAAACTGCATTTAAAGAAAATGACTTCAGACTCATCTAAAATTATATATTGTATTAATGGCCATATCTCCGTCAAAAATGGCCCCACGCCAATAATGAAGTTATTTTTATACTTTGCTCGATTTATGAATCAAAACTGCATTTAAAGAAAATGACTTCAGACTCATCTAAAATTATATATTATATTAATGGCCATATCTCTGTCAAAAATGGGCCCACTTCAATAATAAAGTTATTTAAATTGTATTTTAAAAAAAAAAAAAAAAAAAAAAAAAAAAAAAAAAAAAAAAAAAAAAATAAAAAATTTCTTCAAAAATCCCCACTTCAAATATGAAGGTATTTTTAGAAATTGCTCGATTTTTTTAAACAAAACTGCATTTAAACAAAATGACTTCAGACTCATCTAAAATTATATATTATATTAATGGCCATATCTCTGTCAAAAATGGCCCCACTTCAAATATGAAGTTATTTTTAGAAATTGCTCGATTTTTGAAACAAAACTGCATTTAAAGAAAATGACTTCAGACTCATCTAAAATTATATATTGTATTAATGGCCATATCTCCGTCAAAAATGGCCCCACTTCAAATATGAAGTTATTTTTAGAAATTGCTCGATTTTTGAAACAAAACTGCATTTAAAGAAAATGACTTCAGACTCATCTAAAATTATATATTGTATTAATGGCCATATCTCCGTCAAAAATGGCCCCACTTAAAATATGAAGTTATTTTTAGAATTTGCTCGATTTTTGAAACAAAACTGCATTTAAAGAAAATGACTTCAGACTCATCTAAAATTATATATTATATTAATGGCCATATCTCCGTCAAAAATGGCCCCACTTAAAATATGAAGTTATTTTTAGAATTTGCTCGATTTTTGAAACAAAACTGCATTTAAAGAAAATGACTTCAGACTCATCTAAAATTATATATTGTATTAATGGCCATATCTCCGTCAAAAATGGCCCCACTTAAAATATGAAGTTATTTTTAGAAATTGCTCGATTTTTGAAACAAAACTGCATTTAAAGAAAATGACTTCAGACTCATCTAAAATTATATATTATATTAATGGCCATATCTCCGTCAAAAATGGCCCCACTTCAAATATGAAGGTATTTTTAGAATTTGCTCGATTTTTAAAACAAAACTGCATTTAAAGAAAATGTCTTCAGACTCATCCAAATTTATATATTATATTAATGGCCATATCTCCGTCAAAAATGGCCCCACTTCAAATATGAAGGTATTTTTAGAAATTGCTCGATTTTTGAAACAAAACTGCATTTAAACAAAATGACTTCAGACTCATCTAAAGTTATATATTGTATTAATGGCCATATCTCTGTCAAAAATGGCCCCACTTCAAATATGAAGTTACTTTTAGAAATTGCTCGATTTTTGAAACAAAACTGCATTTAAAGAAAATGACTTCAGACTCGTCTAAAATTATATATTATGTTAATGGCCATATCTCTGTCAAAATAGGGGCCCACTTCCAATAATAAAGTTACTTTTAGACTTTGCTCGATTTTTGAAACAAAACTGCATTAAAACAAAATGACTTCAGACTCCTCTAAAATTATATATTGTATTGATGGCCATATCTCCGTCAAAAACAGTCCCACTTCAAATATGAAGTTACTTTTAGAAATTGCTCGATTTTTGAAACAAAACTGCATTTAAAGAAAATGACTTCAGACTCATCTAAAATTATATATTGTATTAATGGCCATATCTCTGTCAAAAATGGCCCCACGCCAATAATGAAGTTATTTTTATACTTTGCTCGATTTATGAATCAAAACTGCATTTAAAGAAAATGACTTCAGACTCATCTAAAATTATATATTATATTAATGGCCATATCTCTGTCAAAAAGGGGCCCACTCCAATAATAAAGTTACTTTTAGAAATTGCTCGATTTTTGAAACAAAACTGCATTTAAAGAAAATGACTTCAGACTCGTCTAAAATTATATATTATGTTAATGGCCATATCTCTGTAAAATAGGGGCCCACTCCAATAATAAAGTTACTTTTATACTTTGCTCGATTTTTGAAACAAATCTGCATTAAAACAAAATGACTTCAGACTCCTCTAAAATTATATATTGTATTGATGGCCATATCTCCGCCAAAAACAGTCCCACTTCAAATATGAAGGTATTTTTAGAAATTGCTCGATTTTTGAAACAAAACTGCATTTAAACAAAATGTCTTCAGACTCATCTAAAATTACATATTTTATTAATGGCCATATCTCTGTCAAAAATGGCCCCATTTCAAATATGGAGTTACTTTTAGAAATTGCTCGATTTTTGAAACAAAACTGCATTTAAAGAAAATGACTTCAGACTCGTCTAAAATTATATATTATGTTAATGGCCATATCTCCGTCAAAAATGGCCCCACTCAAATAATGAAGTTATTTTTAGACTTTGCTCGATTTTTGAAACAAAACTGCATTTATACAAAATGACTTCAGACTCATCTAAAATTATATATTGTATTAATGGCCATATCTCTGTCAAAAATGGCCCCACTTCAAATATGAAGTTATTTTTAGAATTTGCTCGATTTTTGAAACAAAACTGCATTTAAAGAAAATGACTTCAGACTCATCTAAAATTATATATTGTATTAATGGCCATATCTCTGTCAAAAATGGCCCACTTCAAATATGAAGTTATTTTTAGACTTTGCTCGATTTTTTAAACAAAACTGCATTTAAAGAAAATTACTTCAGACTCATCTAAAATTATATATTATGTTAATGGCCATACCTCCGTCAAAAATGGCCCCACTTCAAATATGAAGGTATTTTTAGAATTTGCTCGATTTTTGAAACAAAACTGCATTTAAAGAAAATGTCTTCAGACTCATCTAAAATTATATATTGTATTAATGGCCATATCTCCGTCAAAAATGGCCCCACTTCAAATATGAAGTTACTTTTTGAAATTGCTCGATTTTTGAAACAAAACTGCATTTAAAGAAAATGACTTCAGACTCATCTAAAATTATATATTATATTAATGGCCATATCTCCGTCAAAAATGGCCCCACTTCAAATATGAAGGTATTTTTAGAATTTGCTCGATTTTTGAAACAAAACTGCATTAAAACAAAATGACTTCAGACTCATCCAAATTTATATATTATATTAATGGCCATATCTCCGTCAAAAATGGCCCCACTTCAAATATGAAGGTATTTTTAGAAATTGCTCGATTTTTGAAACAAAACTGCATTTAAAGAAAATGACTTCAGACTCATCTAAAATTATATATTGTATTAATGGCCATATCTCCGTAAAAAATGGCCCCACTTAAAATATGAAGTTACTTTTAGAAATTGCTCGATTTTTGAAACAAAACTGCATTTAAAGAAAATGACTTCAGACTCATCTAAAATTATATATTATATTAATGGCCATATCTCCGTCAAAAATGGCCCCACTTCAAATATGAAGGTATTTTTAGAAATTTGCTCGATTTTTAAAACAAAACTGCATTTAAAGAAAATGTCTTCAGACTCATCCAAATTTATATATTATATTAATGGCCATATCTCCGTCAAAAAATGGCCCCACTTCAAATATGAAGGTTATTTTTAGAAATTGCTCGATTTTTGAAACAAAACTGCATTTAAACAAAATGACTTCAGACTCATCTAAAATTATATATTGTATTAATGGCCATATCTCTGTCAAAAAATGGCCCCACTTCAAATATGAAGTTATTTTTAGAAATTGCTCGATTTTTGAAACAAAACTGCATTTAAAGAAAATGACTTCAGACTCATCTAAAATTATATATTGTATTAATGGCCATATCTCCGTCAAAAATGGCCCCACGCCAATAATGAAGTTATTTTTATACTTTGCTCGATTTATGAATCAAAACTGCATTTAAAGAAAATGACTTCAGACTCATCTAAAATTATATATTATATTAATGGCCATATCTCTGTCAAAAATGGGCCCACTCCAATAATAAAGTTACTTTTAGAAATTGCTCGATTTTTTAAACAAAACTGCATTTAAACAAAATGACTTCAGACCCATCTAAAATTATATATTATATTAATGGCCATATCTCCGTCAAAAATGGCCCCACTTCAAATATGAAGTTACTTTTAGAAATTGCTCGATTTTTGAAACAAAACTGCATTTAAACAAAATGACTTCAGACCCATCTAAAATTATATATTGTATTAATGGCCATATCTCCGTCAAAAATGGCCCCACATAAAATATGAAGTTACTTTTAGAAATTGCTCGATTTTTGAAACGAAACTGCATTTAAAGAATATGACTTCAGACTCATCTAAAATGATATATTATATTAATGGCCATATCTCCGTCAAAAATGGCCCCACTTCAAATATGAAGGTATTTTTAGAATTTGCTCGATTTTTAAAACAAAACTGCGTTTAAAGAAAATGTCTTCAGACTCATCCAAATTTATATATTATATTAATGGCCATATCTCCGTCAAAAATGGCCCCACTTCAAATATGAAGTTACTTTTTGAAATTGCTCGATTTTTGAAACAAAACTGCATTTACAGAAAATGACTTCAGACTCATCTAAAGTTATATATTGTATTAATGGCCATATCTCTGTCAAAAAATGGCATCACTTCAAATATGGAGTTACTTTTAGAAATTGCTCGATTTTTTAAACAAAACTGCATTTAAAGAAAATGTCTTCAGACTCATCTAAAATTATATATTGTATTAATGGCCATATCTCCGTCAAAAATGGCCCCACTTCAAATATGAAGTTACTTTTAGAAATTGCTCGATTTTTGAAACAAAACTGCATTTAAAGAAAATGACTTCAGACTCATCTAAAATTATATATTGTATTAATGGCCATATCTCCGTCAAAAATGGCCCCACGCCAATAATGAAGTTATTTTTATACTTTGCTCGATTTATGAATCAAAACTGCATTTAAACAAAATGACTTCAGACTCATCTAAAATTATATATTATATTAATGGCCATATCTCTGTCAAAAAGGGGCCCACTCCAATAATAAAGTTACTTTTAGAAATTGCTCGATTTTTTAAACAAAACTGCATTTAAACAAAATGACTTCAGACTCATCTAAAATTATATATTATATTAATGGCCATATCTCTGTCAAAATTGGCCCCACTTCAAATATGGAGTTACTTTTAGAAATTGCTCGATTTTTGAAACAAAACTGCATTTAAAGAAAATGTCTTCAGACTCATCTAAAATTATATATTGTATTAATGGCCATATCTCCGTCAAAAATAGTCCCACTTCAAATATGAAGTTACTTTTAGAAATTGCTCGATTTTTGAAACAAAACTGCATTTAAAGAAAATGACTTCAGACTCATCTAAAATTATATATTATATTAATGGCCATATCTCCGTCAAAAATGGCCCCACTTCCAATAATGAAGTTATTTTTAGACTTTGCTCGATTTTTGAAACAAAACTGCATTTAAACAAAATGACTTCAGACTCATCTAAAATTATATATTGTATTAATGGCCATATCTCCGTCAAAAATGGCCCCACTTCAAATATGAAGTTATTTTTAGAAATTGCTCGATTTTTGAAACAAAACTGCATTTAAAGAAAATGACTTCAGACTCATCTAAAATTATATATTATATTAATGGCCATATCTCCGTCAAAAATGGCCCCACTTTAAATATGAAGGTATTTTTAGAAATTTGCTCGATTTTTGAAACAAAACTGCATTTAAAGAAAATGTCTTCAGACTCATCTAAAATTATATATTGTATTAATGGCCATATCTCCGTCAAAAATGGCCCCACTTCAAATATGAAGGTATTTTTAGAATTTGCTCGATTTTTAAAACAAAACTGCATTTAAAGAAAATGTCTTCAGACTCATTCAAATTTATATATTATATTAATGGCCATATCTCCGTCAAAAATGGCCCCACTTCAAATATGAAGGTATTTTTAGAATTTGCTCGATTTTTGAAACAAAACTGCATTTAAAGAAAATGTCTTCAGACTCATTCAAATTTATATATTATATTAATGGCCATATCTCCGTCAAAAATGGCCCCACTTCAAATATGAAGGTATTTTTAGAATTTGCTCGATTTTTAAAACAAAACTGCATTTAAAGAAAATGTCTTCAGACTCATTCAAATTTATATATTATATTAATGGCCATATCTCCGTCAAAAATGGCCCCACTTCAAATATGAAGGTATTTTTAGAATTTGCTCGATTTTTGAAACAAAACTGCATTTAAAGAAAATGTCTTCAGACTCATCCAAATTTATATATTATATTAATGGCCATATCTCCGTCAAAAATGGCCCCACTTCAAATATGAAGGTATTTTTAGAATTTGCTCGATTTTTGAAACAAAACTGCATTTAAACAAAATGACTTCAGACTCATCTAAAATTATATATTGTATTAATGGCCATATCTCCGTCAAAAATGGCCCCACTTCAAATATGAAGTTATTTTTAGAAATTGCTCGATTTTTGAAACAAAACTGCATTTAAAGAAAATGTCTTCAGACTCATCTAAAATTATATATTGTATTAATGGCCATATCTCCGTCAAAAATGGCCCCACTTCAAATATGAAGTTATTTTTAGAAATTGCTCGATTTTTGAAACAAAACTGCATTTAAAGAAAATGACTTCAGACTCATCTAAAATTATATATTGTATTAATGGCCATATCTCCGTCAAAAATGGCCCCACTTCAAATATGAAGGTATTTTTTAGAAATTTGCTCGATTTTTGAAACAAAACTGCATTTAAAGAAAATGTCTTCAGACTCATCTAAAATTATATATTATATTAATGGCCATATCTCCGTCAAAAATGGCCCCACTTCAAATATGAAGGTATTTTTAGAAATTGCTCGATTTTTGAAACAAAACTGCATTTAAAGAAAATGACTTCAGACTCATCTAAAATTATATATTGTATTAATGGCCATATCTCCGTCAAAAATGGCCCCACTTCAAATATGAAGTTATTTTTAGAAATTGCTCGATTTTTTGAAACAAAACTGCATTTAAAGAAAATGTCTTCAGACTCATCTAAAATTATATATTGTATTAATGGCCATATCTCCGTCAAAAATGGCCCCACTTCAAATATGAAGTTATTTTTAGAAATTGCTCGATTTTTGAAACAAAACTGCATTTAAAGAAAATGACTTCAGACTCATCTAAAATTATATATTATATTAATGGCCATATCTCCGTCAAAAATGGCCCCACTTCAAATAATGAAGTTACTTTTAGAAATTGCTCGATTTTTTAAACAAAACTGCATTTAAACAAAATGACTTCAGACTCATCTAAAATTATATATTATATTAATGGCCATATCTCCGTCAAAAATGGCCCCACTTCAAATATGAAGGTATTTTTAGAAATTGCTCGATTTTTGAAACAAAACTGCATTTAAACAAAATGACTTCAGACTCATCTAAAATTATATATTGTATTAATGGCCATATCTCTGTCAAAAATGGCCCCACTTCAAATATGAAGTTACTTTTAGAAATTGCTCGATTTTTTAAACAAAACTGCATTTAAAGAAAATGTCTTCAGACTCATCCAAGATTATTATATTGTATTAATGGCCATATCTCCGTCAAAAATAGGCCCCACTTCAAATATGAAGGTATTTTTAGAAATTGCTCGATTTTTGAAACAAAACTGCATTAAAACAAAATGACTTCAGACTCATCTAAAATTATATATTGTATTAATGGCCATATCTCCGTCAAAAATGGCCCCACATAAAATATGAAGTTATTTTTATACTTTGCTCGATTTATGAATCAAAACTGCATTTAAAGAAAATGACTTTAGACTCATCTAAAATTATATATTATATTAATGGCCATATCTCTGTCAAAAATGGCCCCACTTAAAATCTGAAGGTATTTTTAGAATTTGCTCGATTTTTGAAACAAAACTGCATTTAAAGAAAATGTCTTCAGACTCATCTAAAATTATATATTGTATTAATGGCCATATCTCCGTCAAAAATGGCCCCACACAAAATATGAAGTTACTTTTAGAAATTGCTCGATTTTTGAAACAAAACTGCATTTAAAGAAAATGACTTCAGACTCATCTAAAATTATATATTATATTAATGGCCATATCTCCGTCAAAAATGGCCCCACTTCAAATATGAAGGTATTTTTAGAATTTGCTCGATTTTTAAAACAAAACTGCGTTTAAAGAAAATGTCTTCAGACTCATCCAAATTTATATATTATATTAATGGCCATATCTCCGTCAAAAATGGCCCCACTTCAAATATGAAGGTATTTTTAGAAATTGCTCGATTTTTGAAACAAAACTGCATTTAAACAAAATGACTTCAGACTCATCTAAAATTATATATTGTATTAATGGCCATATCTCTGTCAAAAATGGCCCCACTTCAAATATGAAGTTACTTTTAGAAATTGCTCGATTTTTGAAACAAAACTGCATTTAAAGAAAATGACTTCAGACTCATCTAAAATTATATATTATATTAATGGCCATATCTCTGTCAAAAATGGCCCCACTTCAAATAATGAAGTTACTTTTAGACTTTGCTCGATTTTTGAAACAAAACTGCATTTAAACAAAATGACTTCAGACTCATCTAAAATTATATATTGTATTAATGGCCATATCTCCGTCAAAAATGGCCCCACTTCAAATATGAAGTTACTTTTAGAAATTGCTCGATTTTTGAAACAAAACTGCATTTAAAGAAAATGACTTCAGACTCATCTAAAATTATATATTGTATTAATGGCCATATCTCTGTCAAAAATGGCCCCACTCCAATAATGAAGTTATTTTTAGACTTTGCTCGATTTTTGAAACAAAACTGCATTTAAAGAAAATGACTTCAGACTCATCTAAAATTATATATTATATTAATGGCCATATCTCTGTCAAAAAGGGGCCCACTTCAAATAATAAAGTTACTTTTAGAAATTGCTCGATTTTTGAAACAAAACTGCATTTAAAGAAAATGACTTCAGACTCGTCTAAAATTATATATTATGTTAATGGCCATATCTCTGTAAAATAGGGGCCCACTCCAATAATAAAGTTACTTTTAGACTTTGCTCGATTTTTGAAACAAAACTGCATTAAAACAAAATGACTTCAGACTCCTCTAAAATTATATATTGTATTGATGGCCATATCTCCGCCAAAAACAGTCCCACTTCAAATATGAAGGTATTTTTAGAAATTGCTCGATTTGTGAAACAAAACTGCATTTAAACAAAATGTCTTCAGACTCATCTAAAGTTACATATTTTATTAATGGCCATATCTCTGTCAAAAATGGCCCCATTTCAAATATGGAGTTACTTTTAGAAATTGCTCGATTTTTGAAACAAAACTGCATTTAAAGAAAATGACTTCAGACTCGTCTAAAATTATATATTATGTTAATGGCCATATCTCCGCCAAAAATGGCCCCACGCCAATAATGAAGTTATTTTTAGACTTTGCTCGATTTTTGAAACAAAACTGCATTAAAACAAAATGACTTCAGACTCATCTAAAATTATATATTGTATTAATGGCCATATCTCCGTCAAAAATGGCCCCACATTAAATATGAAGTTATTTTTATACTTTGCTCGATTTATGAATCAAAACTGCATTTAAAGAAAATTAGTTTAGACTCATCTAAAATTATATATTATATTAATGGCCATATCTCTGTCAAAAATGGCCCCACTTAAAATCTGAAGGTATTTTTAGAATTTGCTCGATTTTTGAAACAAAACTGCATTTAAAGAAAATGTCTTCAGACTCATCTAAAATTATATATTGTATTAATGGCCATATCTCCGTCAAAAATGGCCCCACTTCAAATATGAAGTTACTTTTTGAAATTGCTCGATTTTTGAAACGAAACTGCAATTTAAAGAAAATGACTTCAGACTCATCTAAAATTATATATTATATTAATGGCCATATCTCCGTCAAAAATGGCCCCACTTCAAATATGAAGGTATTTTTAGAATTTGCTCGATTTTTGAAACAAAACTGCATTAAAAAAAAATGACTTCAGACTCATCTAAAATTATATATTATATTAATGGCCATATCTCCGTCAAAAATGGCCCCACTTCAAATATGAAGGTATTTTTAGAATTTTTGATTTTTAAACAAAACTGCATTTAAAGAAAATGTCTTCAGACTCATCTCAAATTTATATATTATATTAATGGCCATATCTCCGTCAAAAATGGCCCCACTTCAAATAGGAGTGAAGGTATTTTTAGAATTTGCTCGATTTTTTTAAAACAAAACTGCATTTAAAGAAAATGTCTTCAGACTCATCTAAAATTATATATTATATTAATGGCCATATCTCCGTCAAAAATGGCCCCACTTCAAATATGAAGGTATTTTTAGAATTTGCTCGATTTTTGAAACAAAACTGCATTTAAAGAAAATGTCTTCAGACTCATCTCAAATTTATATATTATATTAATGGCCATATCTCCGTCAAAAATGGCCCCACTTCAAATATGAAGGTATTTTTAGAATTTGCTCGATTTTTGAAACAAAACTGCATTTAAAGAAAATGTCTTCAGACTCATCTCAAATTTATATATTATATTAATGGCCATATCTCCGTCAAAAATGGCCCCACTTCAAATATGAAGGTATTTTTAGAATTTGCTCGATTTTTGAAACAAAACTGCATTTAAAGAAAATGTCTTCAGACTCATCCAAAATTATATATTATATTAATGGCCATATCTCCGTCAAAAATGGCCCCACTTCAAATATGAAGGTATTTTTAGAATTTGCTCGATTTTTGAAACAAAACTGCATTTAAACAAAATGACTTCAGACTCATCTAAAATTATATATTGTATTAATGGCCATATCTCCGTCAAAAATGGCCCCACTTCAAATATGAAGTTATTTTTTAGAATTTGCTCGATTTTTTAAAACAAAACTGCATTTAAAGAAAATGTCTTCAGACTCATCTAAAATTTATATATTATATTAATGGCCATATCTCCGTCAAAAATGGCCCCACTTCAAATATGAAGGTATTTTTAGAAATTGCTCGATTTTTGAAACAAAACTGCATTTAAACAAAATGACTTCAGACTCATCTAAAAGTTATATATTGTATTAATGGCCATATCTCTGTCAAAAATGGCCACCACTTCAAATATGAAGTTACTTTTAGAAATTGCTCGATTTTTTAAACAAAACTGCATTTAAAGAAAATGTCTTCAGACTCATCTAAAATTATATATTGTATTAATGGCCATATCTCCGTCAAAAATGGCCCCACATAAAATATGAAGTTACTTTTAGAAATTGCTCGATTTTTGAAACAAAACTGCATTTAAAGAAAATGACTTCAGACTCATCTAAAATTATATATTGTATTAATGGCCATATCTCCGTCAAAAATGGCCCCACGCCAATAATGAAGTTATTTTTAGACTTTGCTCGATTTATGAAACAAAACTGCATTTAAAGAAAATGACTTCAGACTCATCTAAAATTATATATTATATTAATGGCCATATCTCTGTCAAAAATGGGCCCACTTCCAATAATGAAGTTACTTTTAGAAATTGCTCGATTTTTTAAACAAAACTGCATTTAAACAAAATGACTTCAGACTCATCTAAAATTATATATTATATTAATGGCCATATCTCTGTCAAAAATTGGCCCCACTTCAAATATGAAGGTATTTTTAGAAATTGCTCGATTTTTTAAACAAAACTGCATTTAAACAAAATGACTTCAGACTCATCTAAAGTTATATATTGTATTAATGGCCATATCTCTGTCAAAAATGGCCCCACTTCAATTATGGAGTTACTTTTAGAAATTGCTCGATTTTTTAAACAAAACTGCATTTAAAGAAAATGTCTTCAGACTCATCCAAGATTATTTATTGTATTAATGGCCATATCTCCGTCAAAAATAGTCCCACTTCAAATATGAAGGTATTTTTAGAAATTGCTCGATTTTTGAAACAAAACTGCATTAAAACAAAATGACTTCAGACTCATCTAAAATTATATATTGTATTAATGGCCATATCTCCATCAAAAATGGCCCCACATAAAATATGAAGTTATTTTTATACTTTGCTCGATTTATGAATCAAAACTGCATTTAAAGAAAATGACTTTAGACTCATCTAAAATTATATATTATATTAATGGCCATATCTCTGTCAAAAATGGCCCCACTTAAAATCTGAAGGTATTTTTAGAATTTGCCTCGATTTTTGAAACAAAACTGCATTTAAAGAAAATGTCTTCAGACTCATCTAAAATTATATATTGTATTAATGGCCATATCTCCGTCAAAAATGGCCCCACTTCAAAATATGAAGTTATTTTTAGAAATTGCTCGATTTTTGAAACAAAACTGCATTTAAAGAAAATGACTTCAGACTCATCTAAAATTATATATTATATTAATGGCCATATCTCCGTCAAAAATGGCCCCACTTCAAATATGAAGGTATTTTTAGAAATTTGCTCGATTTTTAAAACAAAACTGCATTTAAAGAAAATGTCTTCAGACTCATCCAAATTTATATATTATATTAATGGCCATATCTCCGTCAAAAATGGCCCCACTTCAAATATGAAGTTACTTTTAGAAATTGCTCGATTTTTGAAACAAAACTGCATTTAAAGAAAATGACTTCAGACTCGTCTAAAATTATATATTATGTTAATGGCCATATCTCTGTCAAAAAGGGGCCCACTCCAATAATAAAGTTACTTTTAGACTTTGCTCGATTTTTGAAACAAAACTGCATTAAAACAAAATGACTTCAGACTCCTCTAAAATTATATATTGTATTGATGGCCATATCTCCGCCAAAAACAGTCCCACTTCAAATATGAAGTTACTTTTAGAAATTGCTCGATTTTTGAAACAAAACTGCATTTAAAGAAAATGACTTCAGACTCATCTAAAATTATATATTGTATTAATGGCCATATCTCTGTCAAAAATGGCCCCACGCCAATAATGAAGTTATTTTTATACTTTGCTCGATTTATGAATCAAAACTGCATTTAAAGAAAATGACTTCAGACTCATCTAAAATTATATATTATATTAATGGCCATATCTCTGTCAAAAAGGGGCCCACTCCAATAATAAAGTTACTTTTAGAAATTGCTCGATTTTTGAAACAAAACTGCATTTAAAGAAAATGACTTCAGACTCGTCTAAAATTATATATTATGTTAATGGCCATATCTCTGTAAAATAGGGGCCCACTCCAATAATAAAGTTACTTTTATACTTTGCTCGATTTTTGAAACAAATCTGCATTAAAACAAAATGACTTCAGACTCCTCTAAAATTATATATTGTATTGATGGCCATATCTCCGCCAAAAACAGTCCCACTTCAAATATGAAGGTATTTTTAGAAATTGCTCGATTTGTGAAACAAAACTGCATTTAAACAAAATGTCTTCAGACTCATCTAAAGTTACATATTTTATTAATGGCCATATCTCTGTCAAAAATGGCCCCATTTCAAATATGGAGTTACTTTTAGAAATTGCTCGATTTTTGAAACAAAACTGCATTTAAAGAAAATGACTTCAGACTCGTCTAAAATTATATATTATGTTAATGGCCATATCTCCGCCAAAAATGGCCCCACGCCAATAATGAAGTTATTTTTAGACTTTGCTCGATTTTTGAAACAAAACTGCATTAAAACAAAATGACTTCAGACTCATCTAAAATTATATATTGTATTAATGGCCATATCTCCGTCAAAAATGGCCCCACATTAAATATGAAGTTATTTTTATACTTTGCTCGATTTATGAATCAAAACTGCATTTAAAGAAAATTAGTTTAGACTCATCTAAAATTATATATTATATTAATGGCCATATCTCTGTCAAAAATGGCCCCACTTAAAATCTGAAGGTATTTTTAGAATTTGCTCGATTTTTTAAACAAAACTGCATTTAAAGAAAATGTCTTCAGACTCATCTAAAATTATATATTGTATTAATGGCCATATCTCCGTCAAAAATGGCCCCACTTCAAATATGAAGTTACTTTTTGAAATTGCTCGATTTTTGAAACGAAACTGCAATTAAAGAAAATGACTTCAGACTCATCTAAAATTATATATTATATTAATGGCCATATCTCCGTCAAAAATGGCCCCACTTCAAATATGAAGGAATTTTTAGAATTTGCTCGATTTTTGAAACAAAACTGCATTAAAACGAAATGACTTCAGACTCATCCAAATTTATATATTATATTAATGGCCATATCTCCGTCAAAAATGGCCCCACTTCAAATATGAAGGTATTTTTAGAAATTGCTCGATTTGTGAAACAAAACTGCATTTAAACAAAATGACTTCAGACTCATCTAAAATTATATATTGTATTAATGGCCATATCTCCGTAAAAAATGGCCCCACATAAAATATGAAGTTACTTTTAGAAATTGCTCGATTTTTGAAACGAAACTGCATTTAAAGAATATGACTTCAGACTCATCTAAAATGATATATTATATTAATGGCCATATCTCCGTCAAAAATGGCCCCACTTCAAATATGAAGGTATTTTTAGAATTTGCTCGATTTTTAAAACAAAACTGCGTTTAAAGAAAATGTCTTCAGACTCATCCAAATTTATATATTATATTAATGGCCATATCTCCGTCAAAAATGGCCCCACTTCAAATATGAAGGTATTTTTAGAAATTGCTCGATTTGTGAAACAAAACTGCATTTAAACAAAATGACTTCAGACTCATCTAAAGTTATATATTGTATTAATGGCCATATCTCTGTCAAAAAATGGCATCACTTCAAATATGGAGTTACTTTTAGAAATTGCTCGATTTTTTAAACAAAACTGCATTTAAAGAAAATGTCTTCAGACTCATCTAAAATTATATATTGTATTAATGGCCATATCTCCGTCAAAAATGGCCCCACTTCAAATATGAAGGTATTTTTAGAAATTGCTCGATTTTTGAAACAAAACTGCATTTAAAGAAAATGACTTCAGACTCATCTAAAATTATATATTGTATTAATGGCCATATCTCCGTCAAAAATGGCCCCACGCCAATAATGAAGTTATTTTTATACTTTGCTCGATTTATGAATCAAAACTGCATTTAAAGAAAATGACTTCAGACTCATCTAAAATTATATATTATATTAATGGCCATATCTCTGTCAAAAATGGGCCCACTTCAATAATAAAGTTACTTTTAGAAATTGCTCGATTTTTGAAACAAAACTGCATTTAAAGAAAATGACTTCAGACTCGTCTAAAATTATATATTATGTTAATGGCCATATCTCTGTCAAAAATAGGCCCCACTCCAATAATAAAGTTACTTTTATACTTTGCTCGATTTTTGAAACAAAACTGCATTAAAACAAAATGACTTCAGACTCCTCTAAAATTATATATTGTATTAATGGCCATATCTCCGTCAAAAACAGTCCCACTTCAAATATGAAGGTATTTTTAGAAATTGCTCGATTTGTGAAACAAAACTGCATTTAAACAAAATGTCTTCAGACTCATCTAAAATTATATATTTTATTAATGGCCATATCTCTGTCAAAAATGGCCCCATTTCAAATATGGAGTTACTTTTAGAAATTGCTCGATTTTTGAAACAAAACTGCATTTAAAGAAAATGACTTCAGACTCATCTAAAATTATATATTATGTTAATGGCCATATCTCCGCCAAAAATGGCCCCACGCCAATAATGAAGTTATTTTTAGACTTTGCTCGATTTTTGAAACAAAACTGCATTTAAACAAAATGACTTCAGACTCATCTAAAATTATATATTGTATTAATGGCCATATCTCCGTCAAAAATGGCCCCACATTAAATATGAAGTTATTTTTATACTTTGCTCGATTTATGAAACAAAACTGCATTTAAAGAAAATGACTTTAGACTCATCTAAAATTATATATTATATTAATGGCCATATCTCTGTCAAAAATGGCCCCACTTAAAATCTGAAGGTATTTTTAGAATTTGCTCGATTTTTTAAACAAAACTGCATTTAAAGAAAATGTCTTCAGACTCATCTAAAATTATATATTGTATTAATGGCCATATCTCCGTCAAAAATGGCCCCACTTCAAATATGAAGTTACTTTTTTGAAATTGCTCGATTTTTGAAACAAAACTGCATTTAAAGAAAATGACTTCAGACTCATCTAAAATTATATATTATATTAATGGCCATATCTCCGTCAAAAATGGCCCCACTTCAAATATGAAGGTATTTTTTAGAATTTGCTCGATTTTTTGAAACAAAACTGCATTAAAACGAAATGACTTCAGACTCATCCAAATTTATATATTATATTAATGGCCATATCTCCGTCAAAAATGGCCCCACTTCAAATATGAAGGTATTTTTAGAAATTGCTCGATTTGTGAAACAAAACTGCATTTAAACAAAATGACTTCAGACTCATCTAAAATTATATATTGTATTAATGGCCATATCTCCGTCAAAAATGGCCCCACATAAAATATGAAGTTACTTTTAGAAATTGCTCGATTTTTGAAACGAAACTGCATTTAAAGAAAATGACTTCAGACTCATCTAAAATTATATATTATATTAATGGCCATATCTCCGTCAAAAATGGCCCCACTTCAAATATGAAGGTATTTTTAGAATTTGCTCGATTTTTAAAACAAAACTGCATTTAAAGAAAATGTCTTCAGACTCATCCAAATTTATATATTATATTAATGGCCATATCTCCGTCAAAAATGGCCCCACTTCAAATATGAAGGTATTTTTAGAAATTGCTCGATTTTTGAAACAAAACTGCATTTAAACAAAATGACTTCAGACTCATCTAAAGTTATATATTGTATTAATGGCCATATCTCTGTCAAAAAATGGCACCACTTCAAATATGGAGTTACTTTTAGAAATTGCTCGATTTTTTAAACAAAACTGCATTTAAAGAAAATGTCTTCAGACT
This sequence comes from Drosophila murphyi, assembly GCA_018904325.1. Classification (NCBI taxonomy): domain Eukaryota; kingdom Metazoa; phylum Arthropoda; class Insecta; order Diptera; family Drosophilidae; genus Drosophila; species Drosophila murphyi. The sequence continues at coordinate 29,531 of JAEIFX010001001.1, forward strand.
CATCTAAAATTATATATTGTATTAATGGCCATATCTCCGTCAAAAATGGCCCCACTTCAAATATGAAGGTATTTTTAGAAATTGCTCGATTTTTGAAACAAAACTGCATTTAAAGAAAATGACTTCAGACTCATCTAAAATTATATATTGTATTAATGGCCATATCTCCGTCAAAAATGGCCCCACGCCAATAATGAAGTTATTTTTATACTTTGCTCGATTTATGAATCAAAACTGCATTTAAAGAAAATGACTTCAGACTCATCTAAAATTATATATTATATTAATGGCCATATCTCTGTCAAAAATGGCCCCACTCCAATAATAAAGTTACTTTTAGAAATTGCTCGATTTTTTAAACAAAACTGCATTTAAACAAAATGACTTCAGACTCATCTAAAATTATATATTATATTAATGGCCATATCTCCGTCAAAAATGGCCCCACTTCAAATATGAAGGTATTTTTAGAAATTGCTCGATTTGTGAAACAAAACTGCATTTAAACAAAATGACTTCAGACTCATCTAAAATTATATATTGTATTAATGGCCATATCTCCGTCAAAAATGGCCCCACATAAAATATGAAGTTACTTTTAGAAATTGCTCGATTTTTGAAACGAAACTGCATTTAAAGAAAATGACTTCAGACTCATCTAAAATTATATATTATATTAATGGCCATATCTCCGTCAAAAATGGCCCCACTTTTAAAGAAAATGTCTTCAGACTCATCCAAATTTATATATTATATTAATGGCCATATCTCCGTCAAAAATGGCCCCACTTCAAATATGAAGTTACTTTTTGAAATTGCTCGATTTTTGAAACAAAACTGCATTTAAAGAAAATGACTTCAGACTCATCTAAAGTTATATATTGTATTAATGGCCATATCTCTGTCAAAAAATGGCATCACTTCAAATATGGAGTTACTTTTAGAAATTGCTCGATTTTTTAAACAAAACTGCATTTAAAGAAAATGTCTTCAGACTCATCTAAAATTATATATTGTATTAATGGCCATATCTCCGTCAAAAATGGCCCCACTTCAAATATGAAGTTACTTTTAGAAATTGCTCGATTTTTGAAACAAAACTGCATTTAAAGAAAATGACTTCAGACTCATCTAAAATTATATATTGTATTAATGGCCATATCTCCGTCAAAAATGGCCCCACGCCAATAATGAAGTTATTTTTATACTTTGCTCGATTTATGAAACAAAACTGCATTTAAACAAAATGACTTCAGACTCATCTAAAATTATATATTATATTAATGGCCATATCTCCGTCAAAAAATGGCCCCACTTCAAATATGAAGTTATTTTTAGAAATTGCTCGATTTTTGAAACAAAACTGCATTTAAACAAAATGACTTCAGACTCATCTAAAATTATATATTATATTAATGGCCATATCTCCGTCAAAAATGGCCCCACTTCAAATATGAAGTTACTTTTAGAAATTGCTCGATTTTTGAAACAAAACTGCATTTAAAGAAAATGACTTCAGACTCATCTAAAATTATATATTGTATTAATGGCCATATCTCCGTCAAAAATGGCCCCACTCCAATTATGAAGTTATTTTTAGAATTTGCTCGATTTTTGAAACAAAACTGCATTTAAACAAAATGACTTCAGACTCATCTAAAATTATATATTATATTAATGGCCATATCTCTGTCAAAAAGGGGCCCACTTCCAATAATAAAGTTACTTTTAGAAATTGCTCGATTTTTTAAACAAAACTGCATTTAAACAAAATGACTTCAGACTCATCTAAAATTATATATTATATTAATGGCCATATCTCCGTCAAAAATGGCCCCACTTCAAATATGAAGTTACTTTTAGAAATTGCTCGATTTTTGAAACAAAACTGCATTTAAAGAAAATGTCTTCAGACTCATCTAAAATTATATATTGTATTAATGGCCATATCTCCGTCAAAAATGGCCCCACTTCAAATAAGAGTTACTTTTAGAAATTGCTCGATTTTTGAAACAAAACTGCATTTAAAGAAAATGACTTCAGACTCATCTAAAATTATATATTGTATTAATGGCCATATCTCCGTCAAAAATGGCCCCACTCCAATAATAAAGTTACTTTTAGACTTTGCTCGATTTTTGAAACAAAACTGCATTAAAACAAAATGACTTCAGACTCATCTAAAATTATATATTGTATTAATGGCCATATCTCCGTCAAAAATGGCCCCACTTCAAATATGAAGGTATTTTTAGAAATTGCTCGATTTGTGAAACAAAACTGCATTTAAACAAAATGACTTCAGACTCATCTAAAGTTATATATTATATTAATGGCCATATCTCTGTCAAAAATGGCCCCACTTCAAATATGGAGTTACTTTTAGAAATTGCTCGATTTTTGAAACAAAACTGCATTTAAAGAAAATGACTTCAGACTCATCTAAAATTATATATTATATTAATGGCCATATCTCCGTCAAAAATGGCCCCACTCCAAAAATGAAGTTATTTTTAGAAATTGCTCGATTTTTGAAACAAAACTGCATTTAAACAAAATGACTTCAGACTCATCTAAAATTATATATTGTATTAATGGCCATATCTCCGTCAAAAATGGCCCCACATTAAATATGAAGTTATTTTTAGAATTTGCTCGATTTTTGAAACAAAACTGCATTTAAACAAAATGACTTCAGACTCATCTAAAATGATATATTATATTAATGGCCATATCTCCGTCAAAAATGGCCCCACTTCAAATATGAAGGTATTTTTAGAATTTGCTCGATTTTTAAAACAAAACTGCGTTTAAAGAAAATGTCTTCAGACTCATCCAAATTTATATATTATATTAATGGCCATATCTCCGTCAAAAATGGCCCCACTTCAAATATGAAGTTACTTTTTGAAATTGCTCGATTTTTGAAACAAAACTGCATTTACAGAAAATGACTTCAGACTCATCTAAAGTTATATATTGTATTAATGGCCATATCTCTGTCAAAAAATGGCATCACTTCAAATATGGAGTTACTTTTAGAAATTGCTCGATTTTTTAAACAAAACTGCATTTAAAGAAAATGTCTTCAGACTCATCTAAAATTATATATTGTATTAATGGCCATATCTCCGTCAAAAATGGCCCCACTTCAAATATGAAGTTACTTTTAGAAATTGCTCGATTTTTGAAACAAAACTGCATTTAAAGAAAATGACTTCAGACTCATCTAAAATTATATATTGTATTAATGGCCATATCTCCGTCAAAAATGGCCCCACGCCAATAATGAAGTTATTTTTATACTTTGCTCGATTTATGAATCAAAACTGCATTTAAACAAAATGACTTCAGACTCATCTAAAATTATATATTATATTAATGGCCATATCTCTGTCAAAAAGGGGCCCACTCCAATAATAAAGTTACTTTTAGAAATTGCTCGATTTTTTAAACAAAACTGCATTTAAACAAAATGACTTCAGACTCATCTAAAATTATATATTATATTAATGGCCATATCTCTGTTAAAATTGGCCCCACTTCAAATATGGAGTTACTTTTAGAAATTGCTCGATTTTTGAAACAAAACTGCATTTAAAGAAAATGTCTTCGGACTCATCTAAAATTATATATTGTATTAATGGCCATATCTCCGTCAAAAATAGTCCCACTTCAAATATGAGTTACTTTTAGAAATTGCTCGATTTTTGAAACAAAACTGCATTTAAAGAAAATGACTTCAGACTCGTCTAAAATTATATATTATGTTAATGGCCATATCTCTGTCAAAAAGGGGCCCACTCCAATAATAAAGTTACTTTTAGACTTTGCTCGATTTTTGAAACAAAACTGCATTAAAACAAAATGACTTCAGACTCATCTAAAATTATATATTGTATTAATGGCCATATCTCCATCAAAAATAGTCCCACTTCAAATATGAAGGTATTTTTAGAAATTGCTCGATTTGTGAAACAAAACTGCATTTAAACAAAATGTCTTCAGACTCATCTAAAGTTATATATTTTATTAATGGCCATATCTCTGTCAAAAATGGCCCCATTTCAAATATGGAGTTACTTTTAGAAATTGCTCGATTTTTGAAACAAAACTGCATTTAAAGAAAATGACTTCAGACTCGTCTAAAATTATATATTATGTTAATGGCCATATCTCCGCCAAAAATGGCCCCACGCCAATAATGAAGTTATTTTTAGACTTTGCTCGATTTTTGAAACAAAACTGCATTAAAACAAAATGACTTCAGACTCATCTAAAATTATATATTGTATTAATGGCCATATCTCCGTCAAAAATGGCCCCACATTAAATATGAAGTTATTTTTATACTTTGCTCGATTTATGAATCAAAACTGCATTTAAAGAAAATTACTTTAGACTCATCTAAAATTATATATTATATTAATGGCCATATCTCTGTCAAAAATGGCCCCACTTAAAATATGAAGGTATTTTTAGAATTTGCTCGATTTTTGAAACAAAACTGCATTTAAAGAAAATGTCTTCAGACTCATCTAAAATTATATATTGTATTAATGGCCATATCTCCGTCAAAAATGGCCCCACATAAAATATGAAGTTATTTTTTGAAATTGCTCGATTTTTGAAACAAAACTGCATTTAAAGAAAATGACTTCAGACTCATCTAAAATTATATATTATATTAATGGCCATATCTCCGTCAAAAATGGCCCCACTTCAAATATGAAGGTATTTTTAGAATTTGCTCGATTTTTGAAACAAAACTGCATTAAAACAAAATGACTTCAGACTCATCCAAAATTATATATTATATTAATGGCCATATCTCCGTCAAAAATGGCCCCACTTCAAATATGAAGGTATTTTTAGAAATTGCTCGATTTGTGAAACAAAACTGCATTTAAACAAAATGACTTCAGACTCATCTAAAATTATATATTGTATTAATGGCCATATCTCCGTCAAAAATGGCCCCACATAAAATATGAAGTTACTTTTAGAAATTGCTCGATTTTTGAAACAAAACTGCATTTAAACAAAATGACTTCAGACTCATCTAAAATTATATATTGTATTAATGGCCATATCTCCGTCAAAAATGGCCCCACTTCAAATATGAAGTTATTTTTATACTTTGCTCGATTTTTGAAACAAAACTGCATTTAAAGAAAATGACTTCAGACTCATCTAAAATTATATATTATATTAATGGCCATATCTCTGTCAAAAATAGTCCCACTTCAAATATGAAGGTATTTTTAGAAATTGCTCGATTTTTGAAACAAAACTGCATTTAAAGAAAATGACTTCAGACTCATCTAAAATTATATATTGTATTAATGGCCATATCTCCGTCAAAAATGGCCCCACTTCAAATATGAAGTTATTTTTAGAAATTGCTCGATTTTTGAAACAAAACTGCATTTAAAGAAAATGACTTCAGACTCATCTAAAATTATATATTGTATTAATGGCCATATCTCTGTCAAAAATGGCCCCACTTCAAATATGAAGGTATTTTTAGAAATTGCTCGATTTTTTGAAACAAAACTGCATTTAAACAAAATGACTTCAGACTCATCTAAAATTATATATTGTATTAATGGCCATATCTCCGTCAAAAATGGCCCCACTTCAAATATGAAGTTATTTTTAGAAATTGCTCGATTTTTGAAACAAAACTGCATTTAAAGAAAATGACTTCAGACTCATCTAAAATTATATATTGTATTAATGGCCATATCTCCGTCAAAAATGGCCCCACTTCAAATATGAAGTTATTTTTAGAAATTGCTCGATTTTTGAAACAAAACTGCATTTAAACAAAATGACTTCAGACTCATCTAAAATTATATATTGTATTAATGGCCATATCTCTGTCAAAAATGGCCCCACTTCAAATATGAAGGTATTTTTAGAAATTGCTCGATTTTTGAAACAAAACTGCATTTAAACAAAATGACTTCAGACTCATCTAAAATTATATATTGTATTAATGGCCATATCTCCGTCAAAAATGGCCCCACTTCAAATATGAAGTTACTTTTAGAAATTGCTCGATTTTTGAAACAAAACTGCATTTAAAGAAAATGACTTCAGACTCATCTAAAATTATATATTGTATTAATGGCCATATCTCTCCGTCAAAAATGGCCCCACTTCAAATAAAGAAGTTATTTTTAGAAATTGCTCGATTTTTGAAACAAAACTGCATTTAAACAAAATGACTTCAGACTCATCTAAAATTATATATTATATTAATGGCCATATCTCTGTCAAAAATGGCCCCACTTCAAATATGAAGTTACTTTTAGAAATTGTCTAGATTTTTGAAACAAAACTGCATTTAAAGAAAATGACTTCAGACTCATCTAAAATTATATATTGTATTAATGGCCATATCTCCGTCAAAAAATGGCCCCACTTCAAATATGAAGTTATTTTTAGAAATTGCTCGATTTTTGAAACAAAACTGCATTTAAACAAAATGACTTCAGACTCATCTAAAATTATATATTGTATTAATGGCCATATCTCCGTCAAAAAATGGCCCCACTTCAAATATGAAGTTATTTTTAGAAATTGCTCGATTTTTGAAACAAAACTGCATTTAAAGAAAATGACTTCAGACTCATCTAAAATTATATATTGTATTAATGGCCATATCTCTGTCAAAAATGGCCCCACTTCAAATATGAAGTTATTTTTAGAAATTGCTCGATTTTTGAAACAAAACTGCATTTAAAGAAAATGACTTCAGACTCATCTAAAATTATATATTGTATTAATGGCCATATCTCCGTCAAAAATGGCCCCACTTCAAATATGAAGTTATTTTTAGAAATTGCTCGATTTTTGAAACAAAACTGCATTTAAAGAAAATGACTTCAGACTCATCTAAAATTATATATTATATTAATGGCCATATCTCTGTCAAAAATGGCCCCACTTCAAATATGAAGTTATTTTTAGAAATTGCTCGATTTTTGAAACAAAACTGCATTTAAACAAAATGACTTCAGACTCATCTAAAATTATATATTGTATTAATGGCCATATCTCCGTCAAAAATGGCCCCACTTCAAATATGAAGTTATTTTTAGAAATTGCTCGATTTTTGAAACAAAACTGCATTTAAAGAAAATGACTTCAGACTCATCTAAAATTATATATTGTATTAATGGCCATATCTCTGTCAAAAATGGCCCCACTTCAAATATGAAGTTATTTTTAGAAATTGCTCGATTTTTGAAACAAAACTGCATTTAAACAAAATGACTTCAGACTCATCTAAAATTATATATTGTATTAATGGCCATATCTCCGTCAAAAATGGCCCCACTTCAAATATGAAGTTATTTTTAGAAATTGCTCGATTTTTGAAACAAAACTGCATTTAAAGAAAATGACTTCAGACTCATCTAAAATTATATATTGTATTAATGGCCATATCTCCGTCAAAAATGGCCCCACTTCAAATATGAAGTTATTTTTAGAAATTGCTCGATTTTTGAAACAAAACTGCATTTAAAGAAAATGACTTCAGACTCATCTAAAATTATATATTGTATTAATGGCCATATCTCCGTCAAAAATGGCCCCACTTCAAATATGAAGTTATTTTTAGAAATTGCTCGATTTTTGAAACAAAACTGCATTTAAAGAAAATGACTTCAGACTCATCTAAAATTATATATTGTATTAATGGCCATATCTCCGTCAAAAATGGCCCCACTTCAAATATGAAGTTATTTTTAGAAATTGCTCGATTTTTGAAACAAAACTGCATTTAAAGAAAATGACTTCAGACTCATCTAAAATTATATATTGTATTAATGGCCATATCTCTGTCAAAAATGGCCCCACTTCAAATATGAAGTTATTTTTAGAAATTGCTCGATTTTTGAAACAAAACTGCATTTAAAGAAAATGACTTCAGACTCATCTAAAATTATATATTGTATTAATGGCCATATCTCCGTCAAAAATGGCCCCACTTAAAATATGAAGTTATTTTTAGAAATTGCTCGATTTTTGAAACAAAACTGCATTTAAAGAAAATGACTTCAGACTCATCTAAAATTATATATTATATTAATGGCCATATCTCCGTCAAAAATGGCCCCACTTCAAATATGAAGTTATTTTTAGAAATTGCTCGATTTTTGAAACAAAACTGCATTTAAAGAAAATGACTTCAGACTCATCTAAAATTATATATTATATTAATGGCCATATCTCCGTCAAAAATGGCCCCACTTCAAATATGAAGTTATTTTTAGAAATTGCTCGATTTTTGAAACAAAACTGCATTTAAAGAAAATGACTTCAGACTCATCTAAAATTATATATTATATTAATGGCCATATCTCCGTCAAAAATGGCCCCACTTCAAATATGAAGGTTATTTTTAGAAATTGCTCGATTTTTGAAACAAAACTGCATTTAAAGAAAATGACTTCAGACTCATCTAAAATTATATATTGTATTAATGGCCATATCTCCGTCAAAAATGGCCCCACTTCAAATATGAAGTTATTTTTAGAAATTGCTCGATTTTTGAAACAAAACTGCATTTAAAGAAAATGACTTCAGACTCATCTAAAATTATATATTATATTAATGGCCATATCTCCGTCAAAAATGGCCCCACTTCAAATATGAAGTTACTTTTAGAAATTGCTCGATTTTTGAAACAAAACTGCATTTAAAGAAAATGACTTCAGACTCATCTAAAATTATATATTATATTAATGGCCATATCTCCGTCAAAAATGGCCCCACTTCAAATATGAAGTTATTTTTAGAATTTGCTCGATTTTTGAAACAAAACTGCATTTAAACAAAATGACTTCAGACTCATCTAAAATTATATATTGTATTAATGGCCATATCTCCGTCAAAAATGGCCCCACTTCAAATATGAAGGTATTTTTAGAAATTGCTCGATTTTGAAACAAAATCTGCTTTCGAACAAAATGACTTCTAGACTCGTCTAAAATTATATATTTTGTTAATGGCCATATCTCTGTCAAATATGGCCCCACGCCCAATTATGAAGTTACTTTTAGACATTGTTCGATTTTGAAACAAAACTGCACATTTAAAAGAAAATGACTTCAGACTCATCTAAAATTACATATTGTATTAATGGCCATATCTCTGTCAAGTAATTACGCCAATATAAATATAGAAGTTATTTTTAGACTTTTGTCTAGATTTTTTGAATCAAAACTGCATTTTAACAAAATGACTTTAGACTCATCCGAATTTATATATTATATTAATGGCCATATCCCCGTCAAAAATGGCCCCACTTCAGAAAATCTGAAGTGTATTTTTAGAAATTGTCGATTTGTGGAAACAAAACTGCATTTAAACAAAATGTCTTCAGACTCATCTAAAATTATATATTGTATTAATGGCCATATCTCTCTCGTCAAAAATGGCCCCACTTCAAATATGATGTTCCTTTAGAAATTGCTTCATTTTTGAAACAAAACTGCATTTAAAGACATGTCTTCAGACTCATCTAAAATTATATATTATATTATTGGCCATATCTCCGTCAAAATGGCCCCACTTCAAATATGGAAGTATTTTTACTATTTGTACTCCATTTTTTAGAAACAAAACTTCGTTTAACAGAAAATGACTTCAGACTCATCTAAAATTATATATTGTATTAATGGCCATATCTCTGTCAAAAATGGCCCCCACTTCAAATATGAAGGTATTTTAGAAATTGCTCGATTTTTAAAACAAAACTGCATTTAAAGAAAATGTCTTCAGACTCATCTAAAATTATATATTATATTAATGGCTATATCTCCGTCATGCATTTGCCAAATATGAGTATTTTAGAAGTATCGATTTGTGAAACAAAACTGCATTAATAAATGACTTCAGACTCATCCGAAATTATATATTGTATTAATGGCCATATCTCTGTCAAAAATGGCCCCACTTCAAATATGAAGGTATTTTTAGAATTTGCTCGATTTTGAAACAAAACTGCGTTTAAAGAAAATGTCTTCAGACTCATCCAAAATTATATATTATATTAATGGATATATCTACTAACATAAAAGTATTTACTTCAAATATGAAGGTATTTTTTAAATTATCTCGATTTGTGAAACAAAACTGCATTTAAACAAAATGTCTTCACACTCATCAGAAATTATATATTATATTAAGGGCTATATCTTAAGTCAAAAATTTACTTAAAATATGAAGGTATTTTTAGAAATTTATCGATTTTTATACACAAAATGCATTTAAACAAAATGACTTTAGACTCATATAAAAATATATATTGTATTAATGGCCATATCTCCATCAAAAATGGCTCCACTCCAATAATGAAGTTATTTTTAGACTTTGCTCGATTTTTGAAACAAAACTGCATTTAAAGAAAATGACTTCAGACTCATCCGAGAGTATATATTGTATTAATATTATATCTGTTAAAAATAGTCCCACTTCAAATAACGAGTATTTTTGAGAAATTTATCGATTTTTTAATCAAAACTGCATTTAAACAAAAACTGACTTAAGACTCATCTAATATTATATATTATATTAATGGCCATATCTCTGTTAAAAATAGTCCACGCTAAAAATATGAAGGTATTTTTAGAAATTGCTCGATTTTTGAAACAAAACTGCATTTAAACAAAATGTCTTCAGACTCATCTAAAATTATATATTGTATTAATGACCATATCTCTGTCAAAAATGGCCCCACTTAAAATATGAAGTTACTTTTAGAAATTGCTCGATTTTTGAAACGAAACTGCATTTAAAGAAAATGACTTCAGACTCATCTAAAATTATATATTATATTAATGGCCATATCTCCGTCAAAAAAAAATGGCCCCTCTACAGTAAAGTATGAATTTACTTTTTAAATTGCTCGATTTATGAATCGAAACTGCATTTAAAGAAAATGTCTTCAGACTCATCTTAAATTATATTTATTTATTAATGGCCATATCTCTGTCAAAAAATGGTCCCACTTCAAATATGAAGGGATTTTTTAGAAATTGGTCGATTTTTTAAACAAAACTGCATTTTAAACGAAATGTCTTCAGACTCATCTAAAATTATATATTATATTAATGGCCATATCACTGTCAAAAATGGCCCCACTTCAAATATGAAGTCATTTTTAGAAATTGCTCGATTTTTGAAACCAAACTGCATTTAAAGAAAATGACTTCAGACTCATCTAAAATATATATTATATTAATGGCCACATCTCTGTCAAATTGGCCCCACGCCAATATATGGAGTTATTTTTTAGACATTGCTCGATTTTTTAAACAAAACTGCATTTTAACGAAAATGTCTTCAGACTCATCTAAAATTATATTTTGTATTAATGGCCATATCTCCGTCAAAAATGGCCCCACATAAAATATGAAGTTACTTTTAGAAATTGCTCGATTTTTGAATCAAAACTGCATTTAAAGAAAATGACTTCAGACTCATCTAAAATTGTATATCGTAATAATGGCCATATCTCGGTCAAAAATGGCCCCACGCCAATAATGAAGTTAGTTTTGTACTTTGCCCGATTTTTGAAACAAAACTGCATTTAAAGAAAATGTCTTCAGACTCATCTAAAATTATATATTGTATTAATGGCCATATCTCTGTCAAAAATGGCCCCACTTAAAATATGAAGTTACTTTTAGAAATTGCTCGATTTTTGAATCAAAACTGCATTTAAAGAAAATGTCTTCAGACTCATCTAAAATTATATATTATATTAATGGCCATATCTCCGTCAAAAATGGCCCCACTTCAAACATGAAGTTACTTTTTTGAAATTGCTCGATTTTTAAAAACGAAACTGCATTTAAAGAAAATGTCTTCAGACTCATCTAAAATTATATATTATATTAATGGCTATATCTCCGTCAAAATATGGCCCCACTTCAAATATGAAGGTATTTTAGAAATTGCTCGATTTGTGAAACAAAACTGCATTTAAACAAAATAACTTCAGACTCATCCTAAATTATATATTATGTTTAATGGCCATATCTCTGTCAAATTGGCCTCACTCTCAAATATGGAGTTACTTTTTGAAATTGCTCGATTTTTTGAAACAAAACTGCATTTAAAGAAAATGTCTTCAGACACATCTAAAATTATATATTGTATTCATGGCCATATCTCCAGTCAAAAATGGCCCCACGCCAATTATGAAGTTACTTTTAGAACTTGCTCGATTTTCAGGAAACAAAACTGCATTTAAAGAAAATGACTTGAGACCTCATCTAAAATTATATATTATATTAATGGCCATATCTCCGTCAAAATAGCCCCACCCAATAAATAAAGTTATTTTTAGATACTGCTCCATTTTTTTTAATCAAAACTGCAAGTTAAACAAATGACTTCAGACTCATCTAAAATTATATATTATATTAATGGCCATATCTCTGTCAAAAATGGGCCCACTCCAATTATGGAGTTACTTTTAGAAATTGCTCGATTTTTTAAACAACAAAACTGCATTTAAAAAGAAACCACTTCAGACTCATCCAAAATTATATATTGTATTAATGGCCATATCGCCGTCAAAAATGAAGCCCCACATAAAATATGAAGTTACTTTTAGAAATTGCTCGATTTTTGAAACAAAACTGCATTTAAAGAAAATGACTTAAGACTCACCTAAATTATATATTGTATTAATGGCCATATCTCTGTCAAAATGGCCCCACTCCCAAATAATGAAGTTACTTTTAGAAATTGCTCGATTTTTTAAACAAAACTGCATTTAAAGAAAATGTCTTCAGACTCATCTAAAATTATATATTATATTAATGGCCATATCTCCGTCAAAAGTGGCCCCACTTCAAATATGAAGGTATTTTTAGAAATTGCTCGATTTTTGAAACAAAACTGCATTTAAACAAAATGACTTCAGACTCATCTAAAATTATATATTGTATTAATGGCCATATCTCTGTCAAAAATGGCCCCACTTCAAATATGGAGTTATTTTTAGAAATTGCTCGATTTTTTAAACAAAACTGCATTTAAAGAAAATGTCTTCAGACTCATCTAAAATTATATATTATATTAATGGCCATATCTCTGTCAAAAATGGCCCCAATGCAAATATGAAGGTATTTTTAGAATTGCTCGATTTGTGAAACAAAACTGCATTTAAACAAAATGACTTCAGACTCATCTAAAGTTATATATTGTATTAATGGCTATATCTCCGTCAAAAAGGGCCCCACTTCAAATATGAAGGTATTTTTAGAAATTGCTCGATTTTTTGAAACAAAACTGCATTTAAAGAAAATGACTTCAGACTCATCTAAAATTATATATTGTATTAATGGCCATATCTCTGTCAAAAATGGCCCCACTTCAAATATGAAGTTATTTTTAGAAATTGCTCGATTTTTGAAACAAAACTGCATTTAAAGAAAATGACTTCAGACTCATCTAAAATTATATATTGTATTAATGGCCATATCTCCGTCAAAATGGCCCCACGCCAAATATGAAGTTATTTTTATATTTTGCTCGATTTTTGAAATCAAAACTGCATTTAAAGAAAATGACTTCAGACTCATCTAAAATTATATATTGTATTAATGGCCATATCTCTGTCAAAAATAGCCCCACTTCAAATATGAAGGTATTTTTAGAAATTGCTCGATTTTTGAAACAAAACTGCATTTAAAGAAAATGACTTCAGACTCATCTAAAATTATATATTGTATTAATGGCCATATCTCCGTCAAAAATGGCCCCACTTCAAATATGAAGTATATTTTTAGAAATTGCTCGATTTTTAAACAAAACTGCATTTAAAGAAAATGACTTCAGACTCATCTAAATTATATATTGTATTAATGGCCATATCTCTGTCAAAAATGGCCCCACTTCCAAATATGAAGGTATTTTTAGAAATTGCTCGATTTTTGAAACAAAACTGCATTTAAAAAAATGACTTCAGACTCCATCTAAAATTATATATTGTATTAATGGCCATATCTCTGTCAAAAATGGCCCCACTTCAAATATGAAGTTACTTTTAGAAATTGCTCGATTTTTGAAACAAAACTGCATTTAAAGAAAATGACTTCAGACTCATCTAAAATTATATATTGTATTAATGGCCATATCTCCGTCAAAAATGGCCCCACTTCAAATATGAAGTTACTTTTAGAAATTGCTCGATTTTTTAAACAAAACTGCATTTAAAGAAAATGACTTCAGACTCATCTAAAATTATATATTGTATTAATGGCCATATCTCTGTCAAAAATGGCCCCACTCCAAATATGAAGTTATTTTTAGAAATTGCTCGATTTTTGAAACAAAACTGCATTTAAAGAAAATGACTTCAGACTCATCTAAAATTATATATTGTATTAATGGCCATATCTCTGTCAAAAATAGTCCCACTTCAAATATGAAGGTATTTTTAGAAATTGCTCGATTTTGAAACAAAACTGTTTTTAATGCATTTAAAGAAAATGACTTCAGACTCATCTAAAATTATATATTGTATTAATGGCCATATCTCCGTCAAAAATGGCCCCACGCAAATATGAAGTTATTTTTAGAAATTGCTCGATTTTTGAAACAAAACTGCATTTAAAGAAAATGTCTTCAGACTCATCTAAAATTATATATTGTATTAATGGCCATATCTCCGTCAAAAATGGCCCCACTTCAAATATGAAGTTACTTTTAGAAATTGCTCGATTTTTTAAAACAAAACTGCATTTAAAGAAAATGACTTCAGACTCATCTAAAATTATATATTGTATTAATGGCCATATCTCCGTCAAAAATGGCCCCACTTCAAATATGAAGGTATTTTTAGAAATTGCTCGATTTTTGAAACAAAACTGCATTTAAAGAAAATGACTTCAGACTCATCTAAAATTATATATTATATTAATGGCCATATCTCTGTCAAAATGGCCCCATTTCAATTATGAAGTTATTTTATTTTTTTGAAACAAACTGCATTTAAAGAAATGACTTCAGACTCATCTAAAATGTATTATATTTTGTTTTTATTTATCCGTCAAAAATGGCCCCACATTAAATATGAAGTTATTTTTAGAATTTGCTCGATTTTTGAAACAAAACTGCATTTAAAAGAAAATGACTTCAGACTCATCTAAAATTATATATTGTATTAATGGCCATATCTCCGTCAAAATGGCCCCACTTAAAATATGAAGTTATTTTTAGAAATTGCTTGATTTTTCGATTTTTGAAACAAAACTGCATTTAAAGAAAATGACTTCAGACTCATCTAAAATTATATATTGTATTAATGGCCATATCTCGTCAAAAATGGCCCCACTTCAAATATGGAGGTATTTTTAGAAATTGCTCGATTTTTTGAAACAAAACTTCTTTTAACAAAATGACTTCAGACTCATCTAAAATTATATATTGTATTAATGGCCATATCTCCGTCAAAAATGGCCCCACTTCAAATATATGAAGTTATTTTTAGAATTTGCTCGATTTTTTGAAACAAAACTGCATTTAAAGAAAATGACTTCAGACTCATCTAAAATTATATATTGTATTAATGGCCATATCTCCGTCAAAAATGGCCCCACTTAAAATATGAAGGTATTTTTTAAATTAATATTTAACTGCATTTAAAGAAAATGACTTCAGACTCATCTAAAATTATATATTATATTAATGGCCATATCTCCGTCAAAAATGGCCCCACTTCAAATATGAAGTTATTTTTAGAAATTGCTCGATTTTTGAAACAAAACTGCATTTAAAAGAAAATGACTTCAGACTCATCTAAAATTATATATTGTATTAATGGCCATATCTCCGTCAAAAATGGCCCCACTTAAAATATGAAGTTATTTTTAGAAATTGCTCGATTTTTGAAACAAAACTGCATTTAAAGAAAATGACTTCAGACTCATCTAAAATTATATATTGTATTAATGGCCATATCTCCGTCAAAAAATGGCCCCACTTCAAATATGAAGTTATTTTTAGAAATTTGCTCGATTTTTGAAACAAAACTGCATTTAAAGAAAATGACTTCAGACTCATCTAAAATTATATATTGTATTAATGGCCATATCTCTGTCAAAAATGGCCCCACTTCAAATATGAAGGTATTTTTAGAAATTGCTCGATTTTTGAAACAAAACTGCATTTAAAGAAAATGACTTCAGACTCATCTAAAATTATATATTGTATTAATGGCCATATCTCCGTCAAAAATGGCCCCACTTCAAATATGAAGGTATTTTTAGAAATTTGCTCGATTTTTGAAACAAAACTGCATTTAAAGAAAATGACTTCAGACTCATCTAAAATTATATATTGTATTAATGGCCATATCTCCGTCAAAAATGGCCCCACTTCAAATATGAAGTTATTTTTAGAAATTGCTCGATTTTTGAAACAAAACTGCATTTAAAGAAAATGACTTCAGACTCATCTAAAATTATATATTGTATTAATGGCCATATCTCCGTCAAAAAATGGCCCCACTTCAAATATGAAGTTATTTTTTAGAATTTGCTCGATTTTTGAAACAAAACTGCATTTAAAAGAAAATGACTTCAGACTCATCTAAAATTATATATTGTATTAATGGCCATATCTCCGTCAAAAATGGCCCCACTTAAAATATGAAGTTATTTTTAGAAATTGCTCGATTTTTGAAACAAAACTGCATTTAAAGAAAATGACTTCAGACTCATCTAAAATTATATATTGTATTAATGGCCATATCTCCGTCAAAAAATGGCCCCACTTAAAATATGAAGTTACTTTTTAGAAATTGCTCGATTTTTGAAACAAAACTGCATTTAAAGAAAATGACTTCAGACTCATCTAAAATTATATATTGTATTAATGGCCATATCTCCGTCAAAAATGGCCCCACTTCAAAATATGAAGGTATTTTTAGAAATTTGCTCGATTTTTTGAAACAAAACTGCATTTAAAGAAAATGACTTCAGACTCATCTAAAATTATATATTGTATTAATGGCCATATCTCCGTCAAAAATGGCCCCACTTCAAAATATGAAGTTATTTTTAGAAATTTGCTCGATTTTTGAAACAAAACTGCATTTAAAGAAAATGACTTCAGACTCATCTAAAATTATATATTGTATTAATGGCCATATCTCCGTCAAAAAATGGCCCCACTTCAAATATGAAGTTACTTTTTAGAAATTGCTCGATTTTTGAAACAAAACTGCATTTAAAGAAAATGACTTCAGACTCATCTAAAATTATATATTGTATTAATGGCCATATCTCCGTCAAAAATGGCCCCACTTCAAATATGAAGGTATTTTTAGAAATTGCTCGATTTTTGAAACAAAACTGCATTTAAAGAAAATGACTTCAGACTCATCTAAAATTATATATTGTATTAATGGCCATATCTCTGTCAAAAATGGCCCCACTTCAAATATGAAGTTACTTTTTAGAAATTGCTCGATTTTTGAAACAAAACTGCATTTAAAGAAAATGACTTCAGACTCATCTAAAATTATATATTGTATTAATGGCCATATCTCCGTCAAAAATGGCCCCACATCAAAATATGAAGTTATTTTTAGAAATTGCTCGATTTTTGAAACAAAACTGCATTTAAAGAAAATGACTTCAGACTCATCTAAAATTATATATTATATTAATGGCCATATCTCCGTCAAAAATGGCCCCACTTCAAATATGAAGTTATTTTTAGAAATTTGCTCGATTTTTGAAACAAAACTGCATTTAAAGAAAATGACTTCAGACTCATCTAAAATTATATATTGTATTAATGGCCATATCTCCGTCAAAAAATGGCCCCACTTCAAATATGAAGTTATTTTTTAGAAATTGCTCGATTTTTGAAACAAAACTGCATTTAAACAAAATGACTTCAGACTCATCTAAAATTATATATTGTATTAATGGCCATATCTCCGTCAAAAAATGGCCCCACTTCAAATATGAAGTTACTTTTTAGAAATTGCTCGATTTTTGAAACAAAACTGCATTTAAAGAAAATGACTTCAGACTCATCTAAAATTATATATTGTATTAATGGCCATATCTCCGTCAAAAATGGCCCCACTTCAAATATGAAGGTATTTTTAGAAATTGCTCGATTTTTGAAACAAAACTGCATTTAAAGAAAATGACTTCAGACTCATCTAAAATTATATATTGTATTAATGGCCATATCTCCGTCAAAAAATGGCCCCACTTCAAATATGAAGTTACTTTTTAGAAATTGCTCGATTTTTTGAAACAAAACTGCATTTAAAGAAAATGACTTCAGACTCATCTAAAATTATATATTGTATTAATGGCCATATCTCCGTCAAAAATGGCCCCACTTCAAAATATGAAGTTATTTTTAGAAATTTGCTCGATTTTTGAAACAAAACTGCATTTAAAGAAAATGACTTCAGACTCATCTAAAATTATATATTGTATTAATGGCCATATCTCCGTCAAAAATGGCCCCACTTCAAAATATGAAGTTATTTTTAGAAATTGCTCGATTTTTGAAACAAAACTGCATTTAAAGAAAATGACTTCAGACTCATCTAAAATTATATATTGTATTAATGGCCATATCTCCGTCAAAAATGGCCCCACTTCAAAATATGAAGTTACTTTTTAGAAATTTGCTCGATTTTTGAAACAAAACTGCATTTAAAGAAAATGACTTCAGACTCATCTAAAATTATATATTGTATTAATGGCCATATCTCCGTCAAAAAATGGCCCCACTTCAAATATGAAGGTATTTTTAGAAATTGCTCGATTTTTGAAACAAAACTGCATTTAAAGAAAATGACTTCAGACTCATCTAAAATTATATATTGTATTAATGGCCATATCTCCGTCAAAAATGGCCCCACTTCAAATATGAAGTTACTTTTTAGAAATTGCTCGATTTTTGAAACAAAACTGCATTTAAAGAAAATGACTTCAGACTCATCTAAAATTATATATTGTATTAATGGCCATATCTCCGTCAAAAATGGCCCCACTTCAAATAATGAAGTTATTTTTAGAAATTTGCTCGATTTTTGAAACAAAACTGCATTTAAACAAAATGACTTCAGACTCATCTAAAATTATATATTGTATTAATGGCCATATCTCCGTCAAAAATGGCCCCACTTAAAATATGAAGTTATTTTTAGAATTTGCTCGATTTTTGAAACAAAACTGCATTTAAAGAAAATGACTTCAGACTCATCTAAAATTATATATTGTATTAATGGCCATATCTCCGTCAAAAATGGCCCCACTTCAAAATATGAAGGTATTTTTAGAAATTTGCTCGATTTTTGAAACAAAACTGCATTTAAAGAAAATGACTTCAGACTCATCTAAAATTATATATTGTATTAATGGCCATATCTCCGTCAAAAAATGGCCCCACTTCAAAATATGAAGTTACTTTTTAGAAATTGCTCGATTTTTTGAAACAAAACTGCATTTAAACAAAATGACTTCAGACTCATCTAAAATTATATATTGTATTAATGGCCATATCTCCGTCAAAAATGGCCCCACTTCAAAATATGAAGTTATTTTTAGAAATTTGCTCGATTTTTGAAACAAAACTGCATTTAAAGAAAATGACTTCAGACTCATCTAAAATTATATATTGTATTAATGGCCATATCTCCGTCAAAAATGGCCCCACTTCAAATATGAAGGTATTTTTAGAAATTTGCTCGATTTTTGAAACAAAACTGCATTTAAAGAAAATGACTTCAGACTCATCTAAAATTATATATTGTATTAATGGCCATATCTCCGTCAAAAATGGCCCCACTTCAAATATGAAGTTATTTTTAGAAATTGCTCGATTTTTGAAACAAAACTGCATTTAAAGAAAATGACTTCAGACTCATCTAAAATTATATATTGTATTAATGGCCATATCTCCGTCAAAAATGGCCCCACTTCAAAATATGAAGTTATTTTTAGAAATTGCTCGATTTTTGAAACAAAACTGCATTTAAAGAAAATGACTTCAGACTCATCTAAAATTATATATTATATTAATGGCCATATCTCCGTCAAAAATGGCCCCACTTAATAATTTTCAAATATGAAGGTATTTTTAGAAATTGCTCGATTTTTGAAACAAAACTGCATTTAAAGAAAATGACTTCAGACTCATCTAAAATTATATATTGTATTAATGGCCATATCTCCGTCAAAAATGGCCCCACTTCAAATATGAAGGTATTTTTAGAAATTGCTCGATTTTTGAAACAAAACTGCATTTAAAGAAAATGACTTCAGACTCATCTAAAATTATATATTGTATTAATGGCCATATCTCCGTCAAAAATGGCCCCACTTCAAATATGAAGTTATTTTTAGAAATTGCTCGATTTTTGAAACAAAACTGCATTTAAAGAAAATGACTTCAGACTCATCTAAATATTATATATTGTATTTAAATGGCCATATCTCCGTCAAAAATGGCCCCACTCAAAAAATGAAGTTATTTTTAGAATTTGCTCGATTTTTGAAACAAAACTGCATTTAAAGAAAATGACTTCAGACTCATCTAAAATTATATATTATATTAATGGCCATATCTCCGTCAAAAATGGCCCCACTTAAAATATGAAGGTTATTTTTAGAATTTGCCCGATTTTTGAAACAAAACTGCATTTAAAGAAAATGTCTTCAGACTCATCTAAAATTATATATTGTATTAATGGCCATATCTCCGTCAAAAATGGCCCCCACTTCAAATATGAAGGTATTTTTAGAAATTGCTCGATTTTTGAAACAAAACTGCATTTAAAGAAAATGACTTCAGACTCATCTAAAATTATATATTGTATTAATGGCCATATCTCCGTCAAAAATGGCCCCACTTCAAATATGAAGTTATTTTTAGAAATTGCTCGATTTTTTGAAACAAAACTGCATTTAAAGAAAATGACTTCAGACTCATCTAAAATTATATATTGTATTAATGGCCATATCTCCGGCCAAAAATGGCCCCACTTAAAATATGAAGGTATTTTTAGAAATTGCTCGATTTTTGAAACAAAACTGCATTTAAAGAAAATGACTTCAGACTCATCTAAAATTATATATTGTATTAATGGCCATATCTCCGTCAAAAATGGCCCCACATAAAATATGAAGTTATTTTTAGAAATTTGCTCGATTTTTGAAACAAAACTGCATTTAAAGAAAATGACTTCAGACTCATCTAAAATTATATATTATATTAATGGCCATATCTCCTGTCAAAAATGGCCCCACTTCAAATATGAAGTTATTTTTAGAAATTGCTCGATTTTTGAAACAAAACTGCATTTAAAGAAAATGACTTCAGACTCATCTAAAATTATATATTATATTAATGGCCATATCTCTGTCAAAAATGGCCCCACTTCAAATATGAAGTTATTTTTAGTTGGATTTTAAAACTATTTAAAATTATCCCCACTTCAAATATGGAGTTACTTTTAGAAATTGCTCGATTTTTGAAACAAAACTGCATTTAAAGAAAATGACTTCAGACTCATCTAAAATTATATATTGTATTAATGGCCATATCTCCGTCAAAAAAAGTCCCACTTCAAATATGAAGGTATTTTTAGAAATTGCTCGATTTTTGAAACAAAACTGCATTTAAACAAAATGACTTCAGACTCATCTAAAGTTATATATTTTATTAATGGCCATATCTCTGTCAAAAATGGCCCCACTTCAAATATGGAGTTACTTTTAGAAATTGCTTGATTTTTTAAACAAAACTGCATTTAAAGAAAATGACTTCAGACTCGTCTAAAATTATATATTATGTTAATGGCCATATCTCCGCCAAAAATGGCCCCCTAATGAAGTTATTTTTAGACTTTGCTCGATTTTTGAAACAAAACTGCATTAAAACAAAATGACTTCAGACTCATCTAAAATTATATATTGTATTAATGGCCATATCTCCGTCAAAAATGGCCATACATAAAATATGATGTTATTTTTTTACTTTGCTCGATTTATGAATCAAAACTGCATTTAAAGAAAATTAGTTTCGACTCATCTAAAATTATATATTATATTAATGGCCATATCTCTGTCAAAAATGGCCCCACTTAAAATCTGACGGTATTTTTAGAATTTGCTCGATTTTTGAAACAAAACTGCATTTAAAGAAAATGTCTTCAGACTCAGCTAAAATTATAAATTGTATAAATGGCCATATCTCCGTCAAAAATGGCCCCACATAAAATATGAAATTACTTTTTGAAATTGCTCGATTTTTGAAACGAAACTGCATTTAAAGAAAATGACTTCAGACTCATCTAAAATTATATATTATTATTAATGGCCATATCTCCGTCAAAAATGGCCCCACTTCAAATATGAAGGTATTTCTAGAAATTGCTCGATTTGTGAAACAAAACTGCATTTAAACAAAATGACTTCAGACTCATCTAAAATTATGTATTGTATTAATGGCCATATCTCTGTCAAAAATGGCATCACTTCAAATATGGAGTTACTTTTAGAAATTGCTCGATTTTTTAAACAAAACTGCATTTAAAGAAAATGTCTTCAGACTCATCTAAAATTATATATTGTATTAATGGCCATATCTCCGTCAAAAATGGCCCCACATAAAATATGAAGTTACTTTTAGAAATTGCTCGATTTTTTAAACAAAACTGCATTTAAAGAAAATGACTTCAGACTCATCTAAAATTATATATTGTATTAATGGCCATATCTCCGTCAAAAATGGCCCCACGCCAATAATGAAGTTATTTTTATACCTTGCTCGATTTATGAATCAAAACTGCATTTAAAGAAAATGACTTCAGACTCATCTAAAATTATATATTGTATTAATGGCCATATCTCTGTCAAAAATAGTCCCACTTCAAATATGAAGGTATTTTTAGAAATTTCTCGATTTTTGAAACAAAACTGCATTTAAAGAAAATGACTTCAGACACATCTAAAATTATATATTGTATTAATGGCCATATCTCCGTCAGAAATGGCCCCACGCCAATAATGAAGTTATTTTTATACTTTGCTCGATTTATGAAACAAAACTGCATTTAAAGAAAATGTCTTCAGACTCATCTAAAATTATATATTGTATTAATGGCCATATCTCTGTCAAAATATATGTCAAAATGCCACTTCAAATATGGAGTTACTTTTAGAAATTGCTCGATTTTTTAAACAAAACTGCATTTAAAGAAAATGACTTCAGACTCATCTAAAATTATATATTATGTTAATGGCCATATCTCCGTCAAAAATGGCCCCACGCCAATAATGAAGTTATTTTTAGACTTTGCTCGATTTTTGAAACAAAACTGCATTTAAACAAAATGACTTTAGACTCATCTAAAATTATATATTATATTAATGGCCATATCTCTGTCAAAAATGGACCCACTTAAAATCTGAAGGTATTTTTAGAATTTGCCCGATTTTTGAAACAAAACTGCATTTAAAGAAAATGTCTTCAGACTCATCTAAAATTATATATTGTATTAATGGCCATATCTCCGTCAAAAATGGCCCCACATAAAATATGAAGTTACTTTTAGAAATTGCTCGATTTTTGAAACGAAACTGCATTTAAAGAATATGACTTCAGACTCATCTAAAATTATATATTATATTAATGGCCATATCTCCGTCAAAAATGGTCCCACTTCAAATATGAAGGTATTTTTACAATTTGCTCGATTTTTAAAACAAAACTGCGTTTTAAGAAAATGACTTCAGACTCATCCAAATTTATATATTATATTAATGGCCATATCTCCGTCAAAAATGGCATCACTTCAAATATGAAGGTATTTTTAGAAATTGCTCTATTTTTTAAACAAAACTGCATTTAAACAAAATGACTTCAGACTCATCTAAAGTTATATATTGTATTAATGGCCATATCTCTGTCAAAAAATGGCATCACTTCAAATATGGAGTTACTTTTAGAAATTGCTCGATTTTTTAAACAAAACTGCATTTAAAGAAAATGTCTTCAGACTCATCTAAAATTATATATTGTATTAATGGCCATATCTCCGTCAAAAATGGCCCCACATAAAATATGAAGTTACTTTTAGAAATTGCTCGATTTTTGAAACAAAACTGCATTTAAAGAAAATGACTTCAGACTCATCTAAAATTATATATTGTATTAATGGCCATATCTCCGTCAAAAATGGCCCCACGCCAATAATGAAGTTATTTTTATACTTTGCTCGATTTATGAATCAAAACTGCATTGAAACAAAATGACTTCAGACTCATCTAAAATTATATATTGTATTAATGGCCATATCTCCATCAAAAATGGCCCCACATAAAATATGAAGTTATTTTTATACTTTGCTCGATTTATGAATAAAAACTGCACTTAAAGAAAATGACTTTAGACTCATCTAAAATTATATATTATATTAATGGCCATATCTCTGTCAAAATTGGCCCCACTTCAAATATGAAGTTCCTTTTAGAAATTGCTCGATTTTTTAAACAAAACTGCATTTAAAGAAAATGTCTTCAGACTCATCTAAAATTATATATTGTATTAATGGCCATATCTCCGTCAAAAATGGCCCCACATAAAATATGAAGTTACTTTTAGAAATTGCTCGATTTTTGAAACAAAACTGCATTTAAACAAAATGACTTCAGACTCATCTAAAATTATATATTGTATTAATGGCCATATCTCTGTCAAAAAATGGCATCACTTCAAATATGGAGTTACTTTTAGAAATTGCTCGATTTTTTAAACAAAACTGCATTTAAAGAAAATGTCTTCAGACTCATCTAAAATTATATATTGTATTAATGGCCATATCTCCGTCAAAAAATGGCCCCACTTCAATATATAAAGTTACTTTTAGAAATTGCTCGATTTTTTAAACAAAACTGCATTTAAAGAAAATGACTTCAGACTCATCTAAAATTATATATTATATTAATGGCCATATCTCTGTCAAAAATGGCCCCACTTCAAATATGAAGTTACTTTTAGAAATTGCTCGATTTTTTAAACAAAACTGCATTTAAAGAAAATGACTTCAGACTCATCTAAAATTATATATTGTATTAATGGCCATATCTCCGTCAAAAATAGTCCCACTTCAAATATGAAGGTATTTTTAGAAATTTCTCGATTTTTGAAACAAAACTGCATTTAAACAAAATGACTTCAGACTCATCTAAAATTATATATTTTATTAATGGCCATATCTCTGTCAAAAATGGCCCCATTTCAAATATGGAGTTACTTTTAGAAATTGCTCGATTTTTTAAACAAAACTGCATTTAAAGAAAATGACTTCAGACTCATCTAAAATTATATATTATGTTAATGGCCATATCTCCGCCAAAAATGGCCCCACGCCAATAATGAAGTTATTTTTAGACTTTGCTCGATTTTTGAAACAAAACTGCATTAAAACAAAATGACTTCAGACTCATCTAAAATAATATATTGTATTAATGGCCATATCTCCATCAAAAATGGCCCCACATAAAATATGAAGTTATTTTTATACTTTGCTCGATTTATGAATAAAAACTGCACTTAAAGAAAATGACTTTAGACTCATCTAAAATTATATATTATATTAATGGCCATATCTCTGTCAAAATTGGCCCCACTTCAAATATGGAGTTACTTTTAGAAATTGCTCGATTTTTGAAACAAAACTGCATTAAAACAAAATGACTTCAGACTCATCTAAAATTATATATTGTATTAATGGCCATATCTCCGTCAAAAATGGCCCCACATAAAATATGAAGTTATTTTTATACTTTGCTCGATTTATGAATCAAAACTGCATTTAAAGAAAATGAGTTTAGACTCATCTAAAATTATATATTATATTAATGGCCATATCTCCGTCAAAAATGGCCCCACTTAAAATCTGAAGGTATTTTTAGAATTTGCTCGATTTTTGAAACAAAACTGCATTTAAAGAAAATGTCTTCAGACTCATCTAAAATTATATATTATATTAATGGCCATATCTCTGTCAAAATTGGCCCCACTTCAAATATGAAGTTCCTTTTAGAAATTGCTCGATTTTTTAAACAAAACTGCATTTAAAGAAAATGTCTTCAGACTCATCTAAAATTATATATTGTATTAATGGCCATATCTCCGTCAAAAATGGCCCCACATAAAATATGAAGTTACTTTTAGAAATTGCTCGATTTTTGAAACAAAACTGCATTTAAACAAAATGACTTCAGACTCATCTAAAGTTATATATTGTATTAATGGCCATATCTCCGTCAAAAATGGCATCACTTCAAATATGGAGTTACTTTTAGAAATTGCTCGATTTTTTAAACAAAACTGCATTACAATAAAATGACTTCAGACTCATCAAAAATTGTATATTATAATAAGGGCTATATCTGCGTAAAAAAGGGCCCCACTTAAAAAATGAAGGTATTTTTAGAAAATGCTCGATTTTTGAAACAAAACTGCATTTAAAGAAAATGACTTCAGACTCATCTAAAATTATATATTGTATTAATGGCCATATCTCTGTCAAAAATGGCCCCACGCCAATAATGAAGTTATTTTTATACTTTGCTCGATTTATGAATCAAAACTGCATTTAAAGAAAATGACTTCAGACTCATCTAATATTATATATTATATTAATGGCCATATCTCTGTCAAAAATGGGCTCACTCCAATAATAAAGTTACTTTTAGAAATTGCTCGATTTTTTAAACAAAACTGCATTTAAACAAAATGACTTCAGACTCATCTAAAATTATATATTATATTAATGGCCATATCTCTGTCAAAATTGGCCCTACTTCAAATATGAAGGTAGTTTTAGAAATTGCTCGATTTGTGAAACAAAACTGCATTTATACAAAATGACTTCAGACTCATCTAAAGTTATATATGTATTAATAAAAAAAGTTATTTTTAGAAATTGCTCGATTTTTTAAACAAAACTGCATTTAAAGAAAATGACTTCAGACTCATCTAAAATTATATATTGTATTAATGGCCATATCTCTGCTCAAAAATGGCCCCATTTCAAATATGGAGTTACTTTTAGAAATTGCTCGATTTTTTAAACAAAACTGCATTTAAAGAAAATGACTTCAGACTCATCTAAAATTATATATTGTATTAATGGCCTTTCCATATCTCTGTCAAAAATGCCCCTTCAAATATGAAGTTATTTTTAGAAATTGCTCGATTTTTGAAACAAAACTGCATTTAAAGAAAATGACTTCAGACTCATCTAAAATTATATATTATATTAATGGCCTCATCTCCGTCAAAAATGGCCCCACTTCAAAATATGAAGTTATTTTTAGAATTTGCTCGATTTTTGAAACAAAACTGCATTTAAACAAAATGACTTCAGACTCATCTAAAATTATATATTGTATTAATGGCCATATCTCCGTCAAAAATGGCCCCACTTCAAAATATGAAGTTACTTTTTAGAAATTGCTCGATTTTTTGAAACAAAACTGCATTTAAAGAAAATGACTTCAGACTCATCTAAAATTATATATTGTATTAATGGCCATATCTCCGTCAAAAATGGCCCCACATAAAATATGAAGTTATTT
>JAEIFX010001002.1:0-19275 GCA_018904325.1 Drosophila murphyi
GGTCCCACACCTGCCACTCCCCCACTCAAAAGCAATAAATTGGATCCAATAATGAAGCAATTAAAAATCAAAAAAGCAATAACCTGCTTCCTGTCCTAGAATCCCCATTTCCCTACTACTGACGTGGTTGGTCATCGGATATATTCACGAACTTCGTGCTCGAACGAAATGAACATCATCGTCGTCAAATCTCGCTATTGGAGCCATGGTCCAAATCCTTGACGACAATCTTCCGCCTCAGCAATGGAAGCTCGGCCGCATCGAATCACTTGTCAAACTAATTTGAATACAACTGATATTGAATGATCACCTGTTAATTTGTAAATTTATCGCTACTTTAAATAACTCTGTTAAATCTTATTCGCTTATGTAAACACTACATTGAGAAAATATCGATAGTTGTTACTATCGAAGAGTCACAGTTGGAGATTGGAGCAAGCCAGACGCGCGCTTTTGTTTCGGTCACAAGTAGACTTCCTAATTTAATTAGTTTAAACACCACCCATCAGAACAGATTCTCCTGGAGGAGACTTGCCTGTCCCTAAGGATGCAGTCACTGAATCCCCATAGAATCCATACTTTTCAAATTATTTAAAAAGACGAAAAATGGGGCACCAAAGGAAAATATCGAGTGTGGCGGTATGGGTGTGAGCGGGACAATTTCAGGCGCCACGTTGAGTTTGGTGGTGGCTCTTGATTTCTGGCAGTTAAATTCGACCACGGAATCTTGCAGGTACCGACGAGATTGGTCATATAATATAGACTTAATCACGGTTCGCCAGTTCATCATGAGCAATGTGGATTCTAGAGAGGTCCGCCAATGACGTATTTATGCCTGCTTTGATGCAACGACCTTCCTCTGGTCGTTGGAATGGAGATCTATAGTGCATAGCACATTAAACAAAACGACGAGTCCCCCAAAAGAGATATAAATTCTAGATCAATTTCAAAATATCGATGTAGCGATGTCTTCCCTTTATATGTTTTTAAATATACTCGTACATAATTACTTTGAAATCGACCTCATCTGCTAACTCTATCATTCGTATAACTGAATAGCGACTATCAGCTGAATTCATAATTAAATTAAGGATTAATTGAGTTATATGAACTGTCGATTATGAGTACGCAATCTTCAGCTCGCTTAGACTGTTCGGTCTTATTTTTAATCTCTAATTAATTTTTGGTGGCATTAAACTTTTTTCCATGTTGATGAAGAATAATGAACATTTTCTAAGCGTCAATTAATTTTATTCGTAGATATACAAAACCGATAACTTAATTTATAATAACTTAAATTAAAGTAAATAAATGCATTGCTATTATTATTACAGATAAATAAACAATTATGTTCTTTGTGTTTATATTATCTATTTAGTTTAATTAATTGATCCATTTCTAGTTAGCCAAACTCAATAGTACTGCTGTGCCACGCTTGATCCAATATTCAGACTTTTCGACGCCAGACTTTAAATCAATGCCAATAATAAATGAGCCAGATCGAATGGGATAGTAGTAGGAAGGGCAATGGTAAACGCCACGGGACCTCTTTTTAAGATTTTCCACAGGCTTAAAATGTACTACGGGTAAAGGACAGATTAGTTCCATGGGTTGCGAATCCTGAAGACATTGATTTTTACGCAGCCAACCAGCTCCCTCAAGATATAAATTGTGTATGTAAGCTCCACCACCATCACGTATGATACGAGTGGCGTTTGCTTCCTCTTCAACAAAACAAAGAACTCCCAAGAAAGTTCATCAATAGGTGTTTTGCTTGTACGAGCTGATGTTTGTAAAACAGCGGTAAGAAAGCCAGTAGGAAAAGTATAAGCGGCTAACCAAAAAGCGTAGGTGAACGAAGAGTCTTGGCCCAAGTGTGAAAGTGCGCTACACGAAATGTTAGATCGCGTGCCCATGCAGCTAAGGGCTTCAGCGAATTGTAAGCTAAAAGAAATAAGTATATAAATATCTGAGATTAATACACCTAAAATACTCACCCTTAAGCCATTGTGAAGGCACATGTCCATCAGATACAGCAGTATATATGTCTTCCAAATCGGAGCTCATGACGACCAAGCCCCGTATTCCACGACTCAAATTACGTAATTGAGTACGCATAACATTTAAAAGAGCGTTATAACGTTCAATTTCCTGAAGCAAAACTACCTCCAACGGAGTTCGAATAATTCCAATCGTTTTTGCGGTCTGATCATAGTTAATTTCCTCTGGGGTGTTTATTAATATATCCATGGCTAAGTCAGAAACTTTATTTTCTGCATTTTCTGCACTTTCAAAACCTGAAGATCGATTTTGCATTGCAAGTAGGGTAGTAAACAGCATTTGAGTATCTCCGATTAATGAAGCAATATCGGCATTTGAATGCTGTCCAAATGCATCAGGCTTGTCGAAGTTGGGCCACATTTGAATTTGATCCAAATACGATTGTACATCGCCTTCATCAGGAATAAAATAGTTTGGCAACGACGACAACCTTAAAAAAATGAAATATTGTAATTATATTAGAAATTGAAAAACAAGTATTTAAAGATATTTACTAATCACTTATTTATACACAATGTTAGGTTAGGTTAGGTTAAAACAGTTGTCAGCCCGAGCGGTTGTCCAGTGACTCTTCACTGACCGACTATGAGTTGTCATCTTTTTCAGATGACCTAGTGTGGGGGTGATTTTCGATAGAACTTTTCTGAGCCTTGCAGCTTCGTTAGTTGAATCTATATCTGTGCAGAAATCTCTCCAAGATTTCCTTGTAGCCCGTCTGGTGGCTTTTTTGTATTCCGCCACATTTAACTTGTATTGCGACCACTGAAAATCGTTGTTTTGCGATTTCGCTGCATTGAAGAAGGATCTGCAACTTTGTCGAAGGACATTTAGTTGAGGTGTCCACCATTGTAGTTTTTTCTTGCGCATCAGCTTACTAATAGGGCAGGCTGGCTTGCCAGCCTTTTTGCATGCTATTGTGAAAAGGTCAGTATGATTACAGAGATGAGCAAAGTTATCCGGGCTTTATCTTAAAGATTTCCAGTTCGCCTTTTTCTGATTTACGAAGTGAACTGGTTTTGGGTGGCTTAATAAAAGCTCGAATTCTATATAACTGTGATCAGAGAAGGAGTGTTCATCGGACACTCTCCAACCTGTCAACTGGTCACTCATAGGGTGTGAGACAAAGGTCAAGTCTATTGACCTCTATCCTAGTTTTGATTATGAAGGTCGGACCATTTCTCGCATTACATACTAGAAGGTTAAGACTCACCCCTCAAATTTGTGTCCATACTCCCTAATTTTTTACTTCCTAGCCTGCAAGCCTTGGCTCCGATCACCCAAGGTTCTTGGACTACTACTATTTCGTCACCGCCACCAGCCAGGCGGAGCATCAGGGCAGCAGATGCTGTTTTACAGTGGTGAAGGTTTATCTGCAGTAGTCTCAAGGACATCTGGAGATTCAACCTTCAACATCGTGTTGTTGCTGTCATCTTCGTTTGTCAGTACAATGTCGTCCTCGTCAATCTCGTAATACATGGCCTCAAGGTCCCGAGTGAGAGTTGATGCATCTGATGTGTAACCAGGCTGCAGCTCATCGTCAGTTGCTCCGATCTGCGGAGGGGAAACCTGCTCGACTGTCTTGTCGACAACGGAATCCCGCCGCATCCGATTTATACTCCTTCACCGAACCGAAGCCAAAGTTCAATTCACCCTTGGTAGCCAGTGATTCTGTACTTAGAATCAGCACTGCCTGGTTAGTCGGCCCTTTGTGGCCTCAATCTTGGGTAGGGAGGCTACAACAGACTCAGCGCCTGGTCCGGTTCCTTCAATGAGGCCGGGATCCAGATGCGTGCACGATTTCGCTCCAATCGACAGCGACCAGCTTCGTCCCAGTGTAGACCTCGCCTACCTTTGCTACGCTCCTTGAGAGCATTGCCTTTTTGCTGGGCTCTGCTCTTTATTGGGTGGTGCCTCACTGAAGCACCTTTTGACCTGCTCCACCTTATTTCGCCATTTGCTTTTCTACCAAGGAGTCGGATGGGTCAGGGTTTTTGCAAACAGTACCCTCACCACTGGCAAGGCAAACAGGGTTTTCAACCACTTTTGCCTGGTTTTCGCTTTGGCCAGGCTTTCGAGCCACTGCCTCAGCTACATGCTTCTGATTACTCCATACAGGGTTTGGTCGAGTACCGGTCTCTTTTTGGGTTTTGGTTTTATAATTTGAATGCATTTTGATTCCCACGAGTTGCGGAGAAAATATGTTTACCTGTACAGAGATCCGCAATGTGCAGGTAAGGCTAATTAATATCGGAGGTCGCCGCCTGGTATCCGATATACTCCATAGATGACTGGGCTATTTGTGGGGTCTCAGCTAGACTGACTATTGGCACGGGTCGTATTACACCTGTAATGGTCAGCACGCAACTTAAGAAAATATAGAGGACGGAAAGTAAACAAAGCAGTGCATCTAAGCGCGCCAAAAAACGGAGCTTATACGCAAACGGAGCATGCCCTAATAGCGATAGATCTTAAGGGAGCTTTTATAAAGCAGCCAACTTTGTTGTCTCAACTTTTCATCTGGCCGCTTTAGGGACCAAAACTATGTATAAAACAAGCAGATCCCGGCAAAAAGACTGTTTTTAAACATTTTCGACATGTGCGGGTGCAGAACCAAGGAAAAGGAAAAGTTCAGAAAGAATTTTTTATCACGTGATTACTGTACAAATAAAACAATTCAACTTTGAAGAAATCCTTTAAAAATAAAGCAAAAACCACACAACTTACAAAAAAGAACTGCTTGTTACAAAATTTATGAAAGAAAAAGAACTTAACAATCTCGAAGAGTCAACGTGCCACGCACCAATACGTGCCTGCAAGTTCGACCATAACCTCGGAACTCTGGAAGCGGAGATGCACCGCCGCGCAACCACTTCAACCACATCGCTGCTCCGTGCCTATAGGAATACAGTTTCTCATCCCCTGGAGTCCGGTATAACTTAACTGCAGTCCCCAAAGTTCCAAAATCACAAAAAAAAAGCACACTAAAAAAGAAATATTACAAAAAAAACTGGAGTTTGTATGTAATAAGTGCTTAAGAGCTAGAAACAAATTCACATAGAATAAGATATAATGAATTTATTTTAACAAAACCGAAGAAGTATGGTGATGTGCTCATAAGCCATAGTCTTATGCATTTTTTGTTCAGTACAATACATAAAAAGAAGGAAACATTTTTTTGCTAATCATGTGTGTATTATTAAAGTATGGAGAACCTTCTAAAAGATCACTTGCAGATCTTCAATGTCGTTTAGGAATTTTGGAATCGTACTTTAAGCAATTGTTGGTTATTCCATCGGAAACAGAAACTCTGGATCCACTGATAATGGGAGCGCTGATCTGGAAGACAACTATGTGCACATCAAGTTGGCAATTAAGAAATTGCTTGGTGAAGATTTACATAGTACAGTCATTGATGACGCTACATCACACGTTGCTTACCATCCTCAACCATCACGACTGTTTTCTTTGTCCTTGCCCACATTCGATGGCAATCATTTAGAATATAACAACTTCATTTGCTTGTTTAATCAAATTGTGAAGGGAGCGCAAATAACAAACATTGAGAAGTTTAACTATCTGCTCAACTGCTTAAATGAAAACCACAGTAGAAAAATTAAAGTCTCGGTATGACAAGCCAGCATTGATATTTACATAGACATTATCGTATATTTTTCAGGTGCCTTTAGCTAGTTCATCAAACGCTACTCAGCTACGTTCGTTAATTGATAATGCATCGGCGTTATTTAGTTCGTTTTCGTCCTTGGGCTCTGATATCGACATAACTCAAGCCATGTTTATCTATGTGGTTCTGGATAAATATGACCAGGAAACTAGAAACAAATGGGATTTGTCGCTAGATTATGCAACAATCCCGACTTGGGTTCAGTGCGTACAAGTACTGGAGCGTCATTGTCAATTTTCGTTGTCAAAACAGATTCGTAATCCTGGCAAAGGACATAACTCGTCTTTCGCACTTGCTATCGCTGCTTGTGCAACTCACAAATTGATGGCTTGCGAACAATTTAAAGCATTGGATGAGCTGCAACGTGTTGATGTCGTCAATCGTCACCGACTGTGTCTTAATTGATTGTCTAAGAGTCACCAAATAGCCGATTGCCCTTCACCAAAGCACTGTCGCCATTGTTAGAGATCGCACCACACTTTCTTACACAACAAGCTACGTTCAACAACACAACCAAGCTCTTCGCCAGCCACCGAAGCAGTAGCACACATTCATTCGCAAAACCATTATCAACCTCAGGTTCTTTTAGCAACGGCTATGGTATTGGTCAGACATTCAACCGGCACTTACAGACTAGGCCGTGCTCTACTGGACTCGGTTTCGTAAGTGAATTTTGTCAACGATTCGTTGGCTCAGAAGCTTCGTCTAAAAAGAGAGAAGCACGATGTGCTAATCAGCAGTATTGGACATGCACGTACAGACATCACTTCTCTTACAACTACATCAATAAAATCTCGTTTGTGTATAAATATAGCATATCAGCCTGACATCCATATAGACATTTCAACATGGAAAATGCCAGAAAATCATATTCTGGCAGATGAGAAACTCTACCAGTCTCGACATGCTTTTAGGAACAGAAACATTCTTAGTTTTAATCTTGGTACAACATGCTCCAAGAGACGCTTTTGGATGGGTAGTGACAGGCAAGTTTCATCCGTAAAATTCTCAAGAGCTTGCTGCTAGCTTTAAGCTTGGCGCCACTTCAATTGACGATCACCTCAAACGCTCATGGGAAATTTAATCAACTGATTGCTGATTGCTGTTGTTGCGATTCAGGCAAATAAAAGACAAATTAAAGTTGACTTAAATGAATGCAAATACCCGTATATACTTGAGCGAACTCTTCCAGATGAACCACTTCGCACTTATCAACTCAATACAGTCATCGAATCGGCGTTCTATGTAGACAACCTTTTGTGAGGAAATAAAAACTCTTCGCACAATCAATGATGAAGTCGCGGAAATTTTGCGTCGTGGTCACTTTCCGTTATCCAAATGTCATTTAAATCATGCCCAATTCATCAAAAACTTCACTAAAATGGATTTCAATAAGTGCGACATGGGATTGACCAGCGCACGTGGCGTCAGCTGGAATCAACACACCGATATGCGGCTATTTCACTTCAAACCAAAAATCGTTTCGTCGACCATCACTAAGAGGACCATTCTGTCTATTATATCATCTTTGTTTGACCTTCTCGGACTGGTGTCACCACTCATAATCGTCGCAAAGATAATGCTACAGGAGCTCTGGCTTGCAGAGCTTACTCGGGCCGAATCTGTACCACAGCATCTTGAACTGGCCTGGAAGAAGAGCCTGGAATCATTCCAAACCATTTCTTCACTTGATATACCGCGATACTGCATACAGGTCAACCAAAGCTTATTTCTATTGCATGGATTCTGCGACGCATCGATTCGAGCGTAAGGCTGTCGCATCTATGTGTGGTCGGAATCTGCTTGCAGAAACATTGTTGTTCGACCTCTCACTGCCAAGTCCAGAGTGGCCCCAGTAAGGCAGAAATCGCTTCCCAAACTGGGATTATGTCGAGCACATTTGTTGGCACAAGTTTACAACAAAATCAAGTGTATATTCGCAGAAGAGCCAACTGCCGTATATTTCTGGTCAGATTCGCAAATTGTTTTACACAACAATTAAAACAACATTCAGTTATCAGCATTTGTCGAATATAGGGTTTCTGAGATACAGGATTTGACTTCAATCGGACGTTGGAGATATGCAAGTAATCAATGTCGATTTATCATTCGTCGAAAACATTCGCCAATTGCAAAAAGATCAACCACTTAGGAGACATCTGAAGTTTCTCAATCCTTTTCTAGATCACTTCTCAGGATTTTCAGTTATCAGAGTTGGCGGCCGGTTAGAGAGCGTTGACTTTGAAAACTTCGAAAAGCATCTGATGTTGTTGCCCAGTAAATCACATTTCGTCTGGATCTATATGCGGCATGCTGGACCTAAAGCTTTAGTGGCACTCATTCAATTCGAATATTGAATCGTAAACGCAAGGGACGTGGCACGTCACAGGTCGCACGGCGTGTGTCCAATACAAGCCAAAATTGGAAAGGCAGCTTATGGGATCGCTGCCAGTGGAGCGCTTTCGATCGGAACACCCATTCCAACGCTGTGGTATCGACTTCTGTGGGCCAATAAATACTTATGTTCGCATATGACGAAAGGGTCCCACAAAGTCTTATATGGCTGTGTTCATTTGTTTGGCATTCAAGGCGGTGCACATCGAAGTGTTCTCTCAATTAGGCATTCTTGGCTGCACTCAAACGAATGGTTGATCGGCGATCACTGCCCCTGATATCTATTGTGATAATGGAACTAACTTCGTGGGTGCAGCAAATGAGCTAAAGCCTTCAAACTATTTTTGTTTGATCAATCTACTCAAGACGCAATCTCAGAATATTGTGCTTCTGACTTCGTGCGCAAGAGGGTTGCTACACAAGACGCTATCGAACACTCGCCTAACCTTTGAGGAGCTCTGCACGATCACAACAGAAATCGAAGCGGTCCTCAATTCTCGCCCATTGTTACCTATGTCGCCTGATCCCAACGAACTATCAGCAATCACCCGAGGACACTTGTTAGTTCGGGCGCTTCCCAAACACACGATAGCAACGCCTCATCTCAACAATTTGGAACGGTTTGTCGTTATAACCGCTACTAAACAGCAATTTTGGCAAAATTCGAAAAATAATAAGATTACATTCAACATCGTCGTCAAATCTTGCTTTTGGAGTCATGAACCAAGCCTAATCCATGACGACAATCTTCCGCCCTCAGCAATGGAAGCTCGGCCGCATCGAATCACTTGTCAAACTAATTTGAATCCAACTGATATTGAATGATCAGCTGTTAATTTGTCAATTTACCGCTACTTTAAATAAATGTTAAATCTTATTCACTTATGTAAACACTACAATGTTATTTTTAGTAAATATCGATAGTTTTCACTATCGAAGAGTCCGACCGCGCCCATGTTTCGGTCATAAATAAACTTGTTAATTTAAATAGTTAAAACTCCGCCCAGATCTGAAGTTTTATGTCTGCATAGAAAACGTTTTATGCAACGAACAGCCTTCATAATTTAATTAACTCAATTCATATGTATGGAGCACATACTTATTGACGTTTCTTATATTTTGTATAACTTAACGTGTTTTTTGATTCAGCCTTAAGACATTATATATATATATATATAGGCAAATTCATTTGAAGCAGAAAATCCTTACTGAAAATATTTGATCTAACTTGAAGTTAAAGAGATAGCTTGAATTGTAGTAGTTAAGTAACAATCCCCAACATGAAATTCGAAAATAATAATATTTTAAAATTATTAAAATTGCTATAAAAAAACAAGATTGAACGTTGCTATCGGGCGAAACCGGCTGCGAAATACTTTGATTCCATAAGTTAGCCGTGCAAATAACAAGTAACAACGAACAGGGTGTGTGTAGCCAAGAAGTACTGCCCAATTTTGCCTTTCGGTAGATATAAGCTATTACCGTTATTTCCAAGTTTCGTATATTAGGTTAGGTCTGGACGGCTATCAGCCCATTTAGGTTGACACACATATGCCATGTTTGGCCCGTTGTGACACCTTATGAGATCTGGGAAGATTTATCCTACACTCGTGTTCTAAAAACATCCAATAAAGTTAGATATTTTCCCAGCCAGTGGCGTTTATAAATTTTGCGATCCTGGTCGGTCTCCCTGTTTTCTAGTTTTGATAGATCAGTTAGGGAATAGTTTCCCAAGATTGCCAGCCGTTTTCTGGTAAGTGCTAGGCAGAAGCAGAAAAAGTGCTCCGGGGATTCCTCCTCGTCCTACTCTTTGTAGCTTCTGCAGAAATCATTATACGGCACCTGGAGCCTGTTGGTGAATGCCGACCAACCAGTGCCCTGTTACATTACTGCAGAACAGTTTGTCTGACTCAGATTACACAGCTCTCTACTGCACTTTGCGTTAATGTTGGGCCATTTTTGGTGTGCTATGCGGGCGCACGGAGCATTTTACCACTTTTTATTTCTTCTTTGATATTGATCTTGCAGGTAGCTAAAGGTATACTTATAACTCCGTTATCAGTTAGGAGTGCTAGTATAGTTCATTTCATAGATAACTTATCAGCTTTACAGTTGCCTTCAATGTCCTGGTGTTCAGGAACCCAAACCAGGGTAATAAAATGCTGTTTTGCCAACTCATTTATAGATTTGTGACAGCTTGTTACTGATCTCTAATATAATGATATCGAGCTAATAGATTTAATTGCCGCTTGGTTGTCAATATATATTAATATTGCCATGGCTAACCTTGAGCCTTTTTAGGCAATATAGGGATTTTTTATAGCAAGTACTTCGTCTTAAAACACACTGCAATATGCCGGAAGGCTGAATGATATCTGTATATTGAGTTTCTCAGAGTAGACACCTCCGCCTAAGCTTAGAGTGCCATGAGCCCATTCCTCCATTGGGGGAAGTATGTGCTAAAGGGTGTTTCTAGTTGTATTATTATAGCGTATAGTGCCTCACTAGGTGTGGTACGAAGTGCCCCAGATATTCACCTTTATGGACCACTCCACCTTTTTGGCCCACTCCACCTAATTTCGCCATTTGGTTGTTTGGTTGACCGCCGCATTCGCGTTCTACCACCTCAGAATTCTTGCCGCATTCCTCTTCTCGGCTTACGTGAATCTTTTCGCCACGGCGCTGATAATTGGCAATTCGGCTTTCGCACCCGCTAGTGCCGGAAGATTGGCTGCCCAAGCGCTTTGCCTTCCTAACAAGGAGTCGCATGAGCCAGCGTTTTTGCCAACTGGACCCTCACCATTGGCTAGGAAAATAGGTTTTTCAGCCACTTTTGCCCGGTTTTCGCTTTGGCCAGGCTTTCGAGCCAGTGCCTCAGCTACACGTTTGCGATTACTTCCTACCGATTTTGATCGAGTACCGGACTCATTTTGGTTTTTATTTTTATTTTCGGAATCCATTCTGATTCCGAGTTGCGGAGAAAAAGATGTCCGTCTGCCAAGAGATCCGCGAAGTGCAGGTATGGAGGTCGCCAGGTATCCGATATGCGTGATCCAAAATATTTTTCCGGATTTTTGAAGGGTGTTACTAGCAATATACCTTTCAGATTTTGTCACTCTATCATTCAAATTATGGGAGATATATGGTCTTATGGATTTACACTAACAGGTGTATCGGTTTAGGCAGGCGGAGTGGGCATGGTCATCAAATTTTTCATCGATCTCTTAGGGGAGCTGCAAGCAATATACTTTTAAGATTTTGACTCTAGCTAAAAGATTGTGGAAGATATGCGCATAACAGATTTCTAGCGGCGAAACCGCTGTGGGTGGCGGGTGTGGGCGTGGTCTAAAAAATTATATGCCGATCCTTGGAGGAAGTTACCAGGAAGTTAACTTACAAGCTTGGTTACTCTATATTTCGAATTGTGGCTTATCGTTTTATAGGCATGCTCATCTTTGAAAGACATCGTCAATAACCTACCAACCAAATTTTGTGACCGAAGCCTTAAAATTGTAAGAGACATCTGGCTTTATCGAATTGTGAATATCGATTTTATCGATGTCCTAGCCACCTGGTGGACGTAACACTCCAATTTGTACACTTTTTCTGACAGGAGCACAGACCAGTATGTGATCCAAGTTTCAAGTCTCGGGGAATAAGTATACAATCTCCCTGATGCCGTATCCAAAGAGCGCACGTGCAACGGTACAGCCTCTTTAAATGCGAATTATCGCAGAAGTCCCAGGCTATCAGCTGTTGTAATAATAGTGTAGTGCGCGTCCAACATCCAACTTCTCTTATGTGAACGGCTGTTAACCGAAACGAAATTTCAATTATCTCAAGCTGAAGTCCATACACAACAATTAAGTTAAACCAGAGGTTAAATTTCCTTATTATGAATTTCTGAAGAATTAGGATTTAATTTTAAAAGAGTTAAACTTAATATGTTATATATTTAGGAATGGGAATAGACACAGAGGGGCAAAAACAAAAAGAAACGTGAAATAGTCACCGTTCTTAAACGACGAGTAGATACCGAGCACGCAAAGAGAGAATGGTGCTGAGTTCAGCGATTATTCCGTGCCAAGATCCCACCAGAAACGCACGCAAATTTTAATTACGCAACCAACTCATTAAAGTTTTAAAATTACATAATGTTTAGTGAAGTAAGTATGTTATTATTTAAGAAACCTAATAATAATATGAATAAACAATTTAATATTAAACATCGGTTCTGATTTATCTACTGCTAGTGAATACCAGTGAACCATAATTTTAGGGGCTCTTCCGGGATTTCTGAATAAAAACTAAACATAAACTATTTACTAGAACATTGTGCTGTATTTTAAAAATTACGCGAATTGTGTTGTGTCAACAAATATTTTACTAAAATCGCAAAGACTTAAAGGCCAGTGAGTCCCTCCCAGAATAAGCAAAACAAGCTTTCCTTCCGTAACAGTGCCAACTTTTTGGAGCTGACACTGCACAGAAGATTAGACTGGAATTTAATACCCAGCTACGGGACGGACTTAAGTGGTGTACGTCTCACAATATTGTCCAATGGATGTACCTATCAATTCGTAGACGTATTAGTAATACGTGCAATAACTGGCCATTGCCTAGTGGATGCTCATGCCAATAAGCTTCAAGCACCCTACAATGATTTCTGCAGGAGCTGTGGACATGAAGAGGAGATAGAATATGCGGAACACTTTATATGCTTCTTACCTGCACTTGCAAAGAAAAGATTCACAAAGATGACAAGCTATTTCTTGTCAAGCCCAACACAGTTAGCAGATATGTGATTCATGTCCCTATGACAGCATTAGAAAGGAAGTGAGCTGCACATGATATCACAACGGGAATTGGGGTATTCCAACATTTTTATACTCTGAACCCATTAACCCATCGTAAATATGATTTTGTCTGTACTCTGCAGATCCGTTACCTATGATTGCGTGTACGTCTACATGCATGTCTGTATGAATGGGCGTGGCTATAAAATGTTGTT
This sequence comes from Drosophila murphyi, assembly GCA_018904325.1. Classification (NCBI taxonomy): domain Eukaryota; kingdom Metazoa; phylum Arthropoda; class Insecta; order Diptera; family Drosophilidae; genus Drosophila; species Drosophila murphyi. Next base: position 13,149 of record JAEIFX010001002.1, read on the forward strand.
ATCGGTTCTTAAAGGAGTCTACCAGTACCATACCATACCTACCAAATTTGACGGGTCTAACTCAAAAACTGAGGAAGCGGAGGTGTGCGGAATACGTTGATATTTTAAGGACATCGCCAACAACCTACCAAATGAATTTGGTGACTGTACCGTTAAAATTGTGGAAGATATATGGCTTTATCGATTTGCGAATATCGACTTTATCGATCTTCCATACCCCTAGCTGACGTGCCCACAAACCAGTATATGTTCTAAGTTTCAAGTCTCTATCTCTAAGGGTGTCGAAAAAGTTACGTGCAGATTCAACCATCATTTAATCTAATGGTGAAAGGTTGATTTCCAGCGGGAGTTTCGCATCTGGGTGTCGTTGATGTTTCGGCTTGCTGAGGTGATTCATTTGTTAGATGCCTTTTTGAAACAATAAATTGCTAGCATTATCATAATAAATAATCCGATATACATTGCAATATGTTGAAGCTCAATTATTTGCATATTGTGTGGTAGAAGAAAACGTTTGTTTGGTACTTCTCGGATTATTGTCCTCCATGTCTTCGAATTGAGCGTATGATGTCAACAATGACGTTTCCATAACGCTTTGACTTGTTCAGTTTGTTTGGTCAAATTAATTTGAATACAATTGATATTGAATGATCAGCTGTTAATTTGTCAATTTATCGCGACGTTAAATAACTCTGTTAAATTGTATTCATTTATGTAAACACTACATTGTAATTTTAGTAAATATCGATAGATTTCAGTATTAGCTACAGCCACCGAAGCAAAATCAAAAACCGTTATCAACCTCAGGTTCTTTTAGCGACGGCTATAGTCTTGGTCAGAGTTTCAATTGGCACCATCAGCAGTGTTGGCCATGCACGTACAGACATCACTTTTCTTACAACTACTTCAATAAAATCTCGTTTGTGAAGTTTCGTTTTGAAGTTTCGTTAGATCTTTGCGTCACCTCACATATGGCCTACCAGCCGGGCATCAAAATCGACATTTCAACATGGAAAATACCAGAAAATATTGTTCTGGCAAATGAGAAATTCTACCAGTCTCGACACATCGACATGGTTTTAGAAACAGAAACATTCTTCGACAGTTTTATTATAAAAAAATAATAAGATTACATTCACGAGCTTCGTGCTCGAACCAAATGGACATCATCGTCGTCAAATCTTGCTATTGGAGCCATGGTTCTAATCAATGAGGACACTCTTACGCATCAGCAATGTAAGCTCGGCCGCATATCGAATCACTTGTGCCTGAAAAGGTGGTAATTTTCGAGTTGTTCATCTTCGTACAGCCAATGGAATCTGCTGTCGACCAATACACAAATTGACCGTTTTACCGATGGAGTCTTGATGGGATGTTTGGTCAAACCAACACAACTGATATTGTCAATTTACCGCTACTTTAAATAAATGTTAAATCTTATTCACTTATGTAAACACTACAATGTTATTTTTAGTAAATATCGATAGTTTTCACTATCGAAGAATCCGACCGCGCCCATGTTTCGGTCATAAATAAACTTGTTAATTTAAATAGTTAAAACTCCGCCCAGATCTGAAGTTTTATGTCTGCATAGAAAACGTTTTATGCAACGAACAGCCTTCATAATTTAATTAACTCAATTCATATGTATGGAGCACATACTTATTGACGTTTCTTATATTTTGTATAACTTAACGTGTTTTTTGATTCAGTCTTAAGACATTATATATATATATAGGCAAATTCATTTGAAGCAAAAAATCCTTACTGAAAATATTTGATCTAACTTGAAGTTAAAGAGATAGCTTGAATTGTAGTAGTTAAGTAACAATCCCCAACATGAAATTCGAAAATAATAATATTTTAAAATTATTAAAATTGCTATAAAAAAACAAGATTGAACGTTGCTATCGGGCGAAACCGGCTGCGAAATACTTTGATTCCATAAGTTAGCCGTGCAAATAACAAGTAACAACGAACAGGGTGTGTGTAGCCAAGAAGTACTGCCCAATTTTGCCTTTCGGTAGATATAAGCTATTACCGTTATTTCCAAGTTTCGTATATTAGGTTAGGTCTGGACGGCTATCAGCCCATTTGGGTTGACACACATATGCCATGTTTGGCCCGTTGTGATACCTTATGAGATCTGGGAAGATTTATCCTACACTCGTGTTCCTAAAAACATCCAATAAAGTTAGATATTTTCCCAGCCAGTGGCGTTTATAAATTTTGCGATCCTGGTCGGTCTCCTGTTTTCTAGTTTTGATAGATCAGTTAGGGAATATTTTCCCAAGATTGCCAGCCGTTTTCTGGTAAGTGCTAGGCAGAAGCAGAAGAAGTGCTCCGGGGATTCCTCCTCGTCCTCCTCTTTGTAGCTTCTGCAGAAATCATTATACGGCACCTGGAGCCTGTTGGTGAATGCCGACCAACCAGTGCCCTGTTACATTACTGCAGAACAGTTTGTCTGACTCAGATTACACAGCTCTCTACTGCACTTTGCGTTGATGTTGGGCCATGTTTGGTGTGCTATACGGGCGCACGGAGCATTTTACCACTTTTTATTTGACCTGCGCCTACTTTCTTCTTTGATATTGATCTTGCAGGTAGCTAAAGGCATACTTATAACTCCGTTATCAGTTAGGAGTGGTAGTAGAGTTCCTTTCCTAGATAACTCATCAGCTTTACAGTTGCCTTCAATGTCCTAGTGTTCAGGAACCCATACCAGCGACAGCTTGTGACTGATATCGAATATGATGATATCGAGCTAATAGATTTAATTGCCGCTTGGTTGTCAATGTATATATTAATATTGCCATGGCTAACCTTGAGCTTTTTTAGGCAATCTAGCGCTTCTTTTATTACTTGCTATAAGCTTAAAAAAACACTGCAATGTGTCGGAAGGCTGAATGATATCTGTATATTGAGTTTCTCAGAGTAGACACCTCCGCCTAGGCTTAGAGTGCCATGAGCACATTCCTCCAGTGGAAGTCTGTGTTAAAGGGTGTTTCTAGTTGTATTATTGGCATGCAGTAATCTATTTTCGAAGGGATGTTTAACCTCCCTTCTAAGATAGAAGTATGGCCTGTTTTCTGAGCAGTCGAGGTTAAGGATTCTCTCAGTCTTATGGCAGTGAGTGCTGTGTTTTCCATTCCTTGTCTTTCCAAACATGGAATGTCCAGGATAGCGTCTAGTACCTCACTAGGTGTGGTACGAAGCGCCCCAGATATACACAGTTCAGCCATAAGCTGAACTTGTTTAGTTTATTTTGAATGGTTTTCTTTTTGAGGCTGGGCCACCATACTGTAACTCCATACAAAGGTATTGGTCTGACAATGGATGTGTACAGCCATCGAATAATATTTGGGGACATACCCCATATGAGCCCAATGGATTTCCTACAAGTATAATGGGCCGTTCCCTTTTTAACCTGTGTTTGGGTATTAAGGTTCCAGTCTAGTTTCCTATACAGTGTCAACCCTAAGAAGTTGGCACTGCTGTTGAAGGAGAGATTTACATTATTTAGTCGGGGGGACAAGAGAAGGGACTTTGTAATTTTTGCTGAAAATAACAAGTTCCGTTTTGTTGGATTTACTCCCAATCCACTCTCCTGTGCCCAACATGACAGTGTTTTTAGTTTGCTAGTCATGAGGATCCAGAGAGTTTGGGAGTACCCTGAAGATTACCGCAACGTCGTCTGCGTATGCAACCGTTTGGCAGCCTCCCTCCTCCATGTGCCGCAGCAATTTATTTATTGCTAAGTTCCATATTAGGACTGACAGGACGCCTGGCATACCTCTGCTGACATGCCTGAGAGAGTTGACGATCCAAGTGTGAATATCACAGTCCTGCAAGTGAGCAATTGATTGATCAATCCCACTAGACTGGTGTCAATCCCCAGGCTCAGCAGAGGTCCAGTTATCGCTGCTGGAGTGACGTTGTTGAAGGCGCCTTCAATTTCTAGGAACGCTATTAGGGTAAATTCCTTATAGAGTAGAGATTTGAAATATCTACAGATCTGCCCTTCCTGCAGGCATGTTGAGACACCGACATAAATTTGAAGTCAATGTATATTCTTCCAGTGATATGACAGACTGATGGGTCTGAAATCTTTGGCGCTGGTGTGTGGTGTCTTCCCAGCTAACCAACCAATAGGACAGGCTACCTAAAAAGCCTTATTGAGCGAAGTTGTCCGACCTTGACGACCCCTTTGGGTGTTCCGAAAGGTTTCGGTAGAGTTTAGCTTTAAAGATTTCCCAGTTCACCTTCTTCTGATTTACGAAGTGAACTGGTCACTCATAGGGGAGTGAGATAATGGTCAAGTGTATGACCTCTATCCTATTTTTGACTATGAAGGTCGGATACTTTCGCATTACATACTAGAAGATTAGTATTAAGAATGAAGGTTAAGTGCGACTCACCGCTCAAATTTGAGTCCGTACTCCCCCACTGAGTGTGGTGAGCATTGGTCTTGTGCTTCTCGCACTGCTGGACGAGGGATCTCATGATTTCATCTGGTGGTGGACCAATGCTGTCATGGGCCATGTAAGCAGACAGTAGCCGTATCGGAGCTAGCTAGAGCTCCACACTTACCGATGTGTTGTCGCCATTGCTAAAATGATGGAGCAGAAAAATAATTAGGTGGATGCTGCTTTACAGTGGTGAAGGTTTATCTGCAGTAGTCTTAAGGGCATCTAGAGATTCTACCTTCAACATCGTGTTGTCCTCGTTGATCTCGTAACACATGGCCTCAAGGCCACGAGTGAGAGTTGACGCGTCTGATGTGTAACCAGGCTCCAGCTCATAGTCAGTTGTTCCGATCTCCGGAGGGGGGAACCTGCTCGACTGTCTTGTCGACACCAGAATCCCCTCCGGCCACCGCAACCGATAGTAGGATTGAAATGGGGATTCTATGACAGGATGCAGGTTATTGCTTTTTCGACTTTTAATTGCTTCATTGTTGGAGCTAATTTCTTGCTTTTGGGTGGGGGAGTGACAGGTGTGTGACCTTTTTTAGGAAAATGTGTGATTTTGAGGGTGGGTGCAATGATCAGTGGAAAGGTAATGCTCGCCTCTCTTTTCTCACTTTTGTCAATGCATAGGACTCATACGAGACCTCACACAAGTAGGTACTTCGCACGTACATTTGCCACGTGCTGCTACCTTCTTCGTGTGTTTGGTTCTCTCCCTTTTTACAGTGCACTCTGTTTGTGCACCTTTGAAATAATAGCCTGCGTTGCTTTTGCAACTTGTGGGCTTCATTATTATTATTATTATTGGGGAATCTACCGCGACCTATTCGATCTATTGTGCCCCCTTCTGAGCTTATAGCTCCTCCATCAGCCCCAACTCCCCGCACAAACGTGAGGATCTTAGTTGGGTTGAGGTCTACTATGTCTTTGTAATCCAAGACATGCGCCCCTAGGATGCTGCTTCTTTTTTCTAACTAAGGCGACACAGTCTGCCAGGATGTGCATTGAGGATTCCTTTTCCCTTCACAAACCTGCAGAGATCGCTACTGAATATACCCAGTTTTGCCAGGTGGCTCCTTAGTCTACAGTGTCCTGTCAATAGACCGGTAAGTATCCTAAAGTTGTTCTTTTCCCATGGTTATAATCTGTTTAAAACGAACAAGATTATAACCACCTAGGAGACATCTGGCTTGTCGGAGTCCTACTGTCTCCGACCAACTCTGTTGCCGTCTCTGCCTTTCCTCGTTTCTGAGTTCCAGTCGTATAGTGTGTTTTCCTACGCCACAATACGGTTCTGGTCCTGTTAGGGGCCTTCCTGCCCCCCTTCTTGCTTGCTCGTCAGCCGCCTCGTTTCCCGCTATGTCCCTGTGGCCCGGGACCCATCGTAGGGTGAGCCTGTGTGTGTCCCGAGTAGGTCTAGCTTCGAACGAACTTCATGGACTAACTTCGATGTTATCTTAGTCCCCATTATAGCTTTCAATGCTGCTTGACTGTCGGATAGGATGGATATATCCGTATTCCGATAGTTACGTTCTATGTTGAAGTCCGCACATCTCCCTATCGCACACACCTCAGCCTGGAATATGCTGGTGTGCGTTCCCAGGGATTCATGGTAGAATACCCGAGGACCCACCACTCCAAGGCCGGTGCCCTGATTC
>JAEIFX010001006.1:0-14074 GCA_018904325.1 Drosophila murphyi
ACTTCATATTTATGTGGGGCCATTTTTTACGGAGATATGGCCTTAAATTAATACAATATATAATTTTAGATGAGTCTGAAGTCATTTTCTTTAAATGCAGTTTTGTTTCAAAAATCGAGCAATTTCTAAAAATACCTTCATATTTGAAGTGGGGCCATTTTTGACGGAGATATGGCCATTAATATAATATATAATTTTAGATGAGTCTGAAGTCATTTTCTTTAAATGCAGTTTTGTTTACAAATCGAGCAATTTCTAAAAATACCTTCATATTTGAAGTGGGGCCATTTTTGACGGAAATATGGCCATTAATACAATATATAATTTTAGATGAGTCTGAAGTCATTTTCTTTAAATGCAGTTTTGTTTCAAAATCGAGCAATTTCTAAAAATACCTTCATATTTGAAGTGGGGCCATTTTTGACAGAGATATGGCCATTAATACAATATATAATTTTAGATGAGTCTGAAGTCATTTTCTTTAAATGCAGTTTTGTTTCAAAAATCGAGCAAATTTCTAAAAATAACTTCATATTTGAAGTGGGGCCATTTTTGACAGAGATATGGCCATTAATATAATATATAATTTTAGATGAGTCTGAAGTCATTTTCTTTAAATGCAGTTTTGTTTCAAAAATCGAGCAATTTCTAAAAAGTAACTTCATATTTTATGTGGGGCCATTTTTGACGGAGATATGGCCATTAATATAATATATAATTTTGGATGAGTCTGAAGTCATTTTGTTTAAATGCAGTTTTATTTTAAAAATCGAGCAAAGCTTAAAAATAACTTCATTATTGGCGTGGGGCCATTTTTGACGGAGATATGGCCATTAACATAATATATAATTTTGGATGAGTCTGAAGTCATTTTCTTTAAATGCAGTTTTGTTTCAAAAATCGAGCAATTTCTAAAAATACCTTCATATTTGAAGTGGGGCCATTTTTGACGGAGATATGGCCATTAATATAATATATAAATTTGGATGAGTCTGAAGACATTTTCTTTAAATGCAGTTTTGTTTTAAAAATCGAGCAAATTCTAAAAATACCTTCATATTTGAAGTGGGGCCATTTTTGACGGAGATATGGCCATTAATACAATATATAATTTTAGATGAGTCTGAAGTCATTTTGTTTAAATGCAGTTTTGTTTCACAAATCGAGCAATTTCTAAAAATACCTTCATATTTGAAGTGGGGCCATTTTTGACGGAGATATGGCCATTAATACAATAAATAATCTTAGATGAGTCTGAAGACATTTTCTTTAAATGCAGTTTTGTTTTAAAAATCGAGCAAATTCTAAAAATACCTTCATATTTGAAGTGGGGCCATTTTTGACGGAGATATGGCCATTAATATAATATATAATTTTAGATGAGTCTGAAGTCATTTTCTTTAAATGCAGTTTTGTTTCAAAAATCGAGCAATTTCTAAAAGTAACTTCATATTTTATGTGGGGCCATTTTTGACGGAGATATGGCCATTAATACAATATATAAATTTGGATGAGTCTGAAGTCATTTTGTTTTAATGCAGTTTTGTTTCAAAAATCGAGCAAATTCTAAAAATACCTTCATATTTGAAGTGGGGCCATTTTTTGACGGAGATATGGCCATTAATACAATATATAATTTTAGATGAGTCTGAAGTCATTTTCTTTAAATGCAGTTTTGTTTCAAAAATCGACCAATTTCTAAAAGTAACTTCATATTTTATGTGGGGCCATTTTTTACGGAGATATGGCCATTAATACAATATATAATTTTAGATGAGTCTGAAGACATTTTCTTTAAATGCAGTTTTGTTTCACAAATCGAGCAATTTCTAAAAATACCTTCATATTTGAAGTGGGGCCATTTTTGACGGAGATATGGCCATTAATACAATATATAATTTTAGATGAGTCTGAAGTCATTTTGTTTAAATGCAGTTTTGTTTCACAAATCGAGCAATTTCTAAAAATACCTTCATATTTGAAGTGGGGCCATTTTTGACGGAGATATGGCCATTAATATAATATATAAATTTAGATGAGTCTGAAGACATTTTCTTTAAATGCAGTTTTGTTTTAAAAATCGAGCAAATTCTAAAAATACCTTCATATTTGAAGTGGGGCCATTTTTGACGGAGATATGGCCATTAATACAATATAAAATTTTAGATGAGTCTGAAGTCATTTTCTTTAAATGCAGTTTTGTTTCACAAATCGAGCAATTTCTAAAAATACCTTCATATTTGAAGTGGGACTATTTTTGACAGAGATATGGCCATTAATACAATAATTAATCTTGAAGTCATTTTCTTTAAATGCAGTTTTGTTTTAAAAATCGAGCAAATTCTAAAAATAACTTCATATTTGAAGTGGGGCCATTTTTGACAGAGATATGGCCATTAATATAATATATAATTTTAGATGAGTCTGAAGTCATTTTCTTTAAATGCAGTTTTGTTTCAAAAATCGAGCAATTTCTAAAAATAACTTCATATTTGATGTGGGCCCATTTTTGACGGAGATATGGCCATTAATACAATATATAATTTTAGATGAGTCTGAATCGCTTTTCTTTAAATGCAGTTTTGTTTCAAAAATCGAGCAATTTCTAAAAATAACTTCATATTTGAAGTGGGGCCATTTTTGACGGAGATATAGGCCATTAATACAATATATAATTTTAGATGAGTCTGAAGTCATTTTCTTTAAATGCAGTTTTGTTTAAAAAATCGAGCAATTTCTAAAAAGTAACTTCATATTTGAAGTGGGGCCATTTTTTGACGGAGATATGGCCATTAATACAATATATAATTTTAGATGAGTCTGAAGTCATTTTCTTTAAATGCAGTTTTGTTTCACAAATCGAGCAATTTCTAAAAATACCTTCATATTTGGAGGGGGCCATTTTTGACGGAGATATGCATTAATATAATATATAATTTTAGAATGAGTCTGAAGTCATTTTGTTTAAATGCAGGTTTTTTTTTAAAAATCGAGCAAATTCTAAAAATACCTTCATATTTGAAGTGGGGCCATTTTTGACGGAGATATGGCCATTAATATAATATATAATTTTAGATGAGTCTGAAGATCATTTTCTTTAAATGCAGTTTTGTTTCAAAAATCGAGCAATTTCTAAAAAGTAACTTCATATTTGAAGTGGGGCCATTTTTGACGGAGATATGGCCATTAATACAATATATAATTTTAGATGAGTCTGAAGTCATTTTGTTTAAATGCAGTTTTGTTTCAAAAATCGAGCAAATTCTAAAAATACCTTCATATTTGAAGTGGGGCCATTTTTTGACGGAGATATGGCCATTAATATAATATATAATTTTAGATGAGTCTGAAGTCATTTTCTTTAAATGCAGTTTTGTTTTAAAAAATCGAGCAAATTTCAAAAAGTAACTTCATATTTGAAGTGGGGCCATTTTTGACGGAGATATGGCCATTAATACAATATATAATTTTAGATGAGTCTGAAGTCATTTTCTTTAAATGCAGTTTTGTTTCAAAAATCGAGCAAATTTCTAAAAATACCACTTCATATTTGGAGTGGGGCCATTTTTGACGGAGATATGGCCATTAATACAATATATAATTTTAGATGAGTCTGAAGTCATTTTCTTTAAATGCAGTTTTGTTTCAAAAATCGAGCAATTTCTAAAAATAACTTCATATTTGAAGTGGGGCCATTTTTGACGGAGATATGGCCATTAACATAATATATAATTTTAGATGAGTCTGAAGTCATTTTCTTTAAATGCAGTTTTGTTTTAAAAATCGAGCAAATTCTAAAAATAACTCCATATTTGAAGTGGGGCCATTTTTGACGGAGATATGGCCATTAATACAATATATAATTTTAGATGAGTCTGAAGTCATTTTGTTTAAATGCAGTTTTGTTTCACAAATCGAGCAATTTTAAAAAACCTTCATATTTGAAGTGGGGCCATTTTTGACAGAGATATGGCCATTAATACAATATATAAATTTTGAAAAATTAAAAAATTTTTTTTTTTAAATATTTTGTTTTCAAAAATCGAGCAAATGTCTAAAAATAACTTCATATTTGAAGTGGGGCCATTTTTTGACAGAGATATGGCCATTAATATAATATATAATTTTAGATGAGTCTGAAGTCATTTTCTTTAAATGCAGTTTTGTTTCAAAAATCGAGCAATTTCTAAAAAGTAACTTCATATTTTGAAGTGGGGCCATTTTTGACGGAGATATGGCCATTAATATAATATATAATTTTAGATGAGTCTGAAGTCATTTTCTTTAAATGCAGTTTTGTTTCAAAAATCGAGCAATTTCTAAAAAGTAACTTCATATTTGAAGTGGGGCCATTTTTTGACGGAGATATGGCCATTAATACAATATATAATTTTAGATGAGTCTGAAGTCATTTTCTTTAAATGCAGTTTTGTTTCACAAAATCGAGCAATTTCTAAAAATACCTTCATATTTGAAGTGGGGCCATTTTTGACGGAGATATGGCCATTAATACAATATATAATTTTAGATGAGTCTGAAGTCATTTTCTTTAAATGCAGTTTTGTTTCAAAAATCGAGCAATTTCTAAAAATAACTTCATATTTGAAGTGGGGCCATTTTTGACGGAGATATGGCCATTAATACAATATATAATTTTAGATGAGTCTGAAGTCATTTTCTTTAAATGCAGTTTTGTTTCAAAAATCGAGCAATTTCTAAAAAGTACCTTCATATTTTGAAGTGGGGCCATTTTTTGACGGAGATATGGCCATTAATACAATATATAATTTTAGATGAGTCTGAAGTCATTTTCTTTAAATGCAGTTTTGTTTCAAAAATCGAGCAATTTCTAAAAAGTAACTTCATATTTGAAGTGGGGCCATTTTTGACGGAGATATGGCCATTAATACAATATATAATTTTAGATGAGTCTGAAGTCATTTTGTTTAAATGCAGTTTTGTTTCACAAAATCGAGCAATTTCTAAAAATACCTTCATATTTGAAGTGGGGCCATTTTTGACAGAGATATGGCCATTAATACAATATATAATTTTAGATGAGTCTGAAGTCATTTTCTTTAAATGCAGTTTTGTTTTAAAAAATCGAGCAAATTCTAAAAATAACTTCATATTTGAAGTGGGGCCATTTTTGACGGAGATATGGCCATTAATACAATATATAATTTTAGATGAGTCTGAAGTCATTTTGTTTAAATGCAGTTTTGTTTCAAAAATCGAGCAATTTCTAAAAAGTAACTTCATATTTTGAAGTGGGGCCATTTTTTGACGGAGATATGGCCATTAATATAATATATAATTTTAGATGAGTCTGAAGTCATTTTCTTTAAATGCAGTTTTGTTTCAAAAAATCGAGCAATTTCTAAAAGTAACTTCATATTTGAAGTGGGGCCATTTTTTGACGGAGATATGGCCATTAATACAAATATATAATTTTAGATGAGTCTGAAGTCATTTTGTTTAAATGCAGTTTTGTTTCACAAAATCGAGCAATTTCTAAAAATACCTTCATATTTGAAGTGGGGCCATTTTTTGACAGAGATATGGCCATTAATACAATATATAATTTTAGATGAGTCTGAAGTCATTTTCTTTAAATGCAGTTTTGTTTTCAAAAATCGAGCAAATTTCTAAAAATAACTTCATATTTGAAGTGGGGCCATTTTTGACGGAGATATGGCCATTAATACAATATATAATTTTAGATGAGTCTGAAGTCATTTTGTTTAAATGCAGTTTTGTTTCAAAAATCGAGCAATTTCTAAAAAGTAACTTCATATTTTGAAGTGGGGCCATTTTTGACGGAGATATGGCCATTAATACAATATATAATTTTAGATGAGTCTGAAGTCATTTTCTTTAAATGCAGTTTTGTTTCAAAAATCGAGCAATTTCTAAAAATAACTTCATATTTGAAGTGGGGCCATTTTTGACGGAGATATGGCCATTAATACAATATATAATTTTAGATGAGTCTGAAGTCATTTTCTTTAAATGCAGTTTTGTTTCAAAAAATCGAGCAATTTCTAAAAAGTAACTTCATATTTGAAGTGGGGCCATTTTTTGACAGAGATATGGCCATTAATACAAATATATAACTTTTAGATGAGTCTGAAGTCATTTTCTTTAAATGCAGTTTTGTTTCACAAATCGAGCAATTTCTAAAAATACCTTCATATTTGAAGTGGGGACCATTTTTGACAGAGATATGGCCATTAATACAATATATAATTTTAGATGAGTCTGAAGTCATTTTCTTTAAATGCAGTTTTGTTTCAAAAATCGAGCAAATTTCTAAAAATACCTTCATATTTGAAGTGGGGCCATTTTTGACGGAGATATGGCCATTAATATAATATATAATTTTAGATGAGTCTGAAGTCATTTTGTTTAAATGCAGTTTTGTTTCAAAAATCGAGCAATTTCTAAAAAGTAACTTCATATTTTGAAGTGGGGCCATTTTTGACGGAGATATGGCCATTAATATAATATATAATTTTAGATGAGTCTGAAGTCATTTTCTTTAAATGCAGTTTTGTTTTCAAAAATCGAGCAAATTTCTAAAAATACCTTCATATTTGAAGTGGGGCCATTTTTTGACGGAGATATGGCCATTAATATAATATATAATTTTAGATGAGTCTGAAGTCATTTTCTTTAAATGCAGTTTTGTTTCAAAAAATCGAGCAATTTCTAAAAAGTAACTTCATATTTGAAGTGGGGCCATTTTTTGACAGAGATATGGCCATTAATACAATATATAATTTTAGATGAGTCTGAAGTCATTTTCTTTAAATGCAGTTTTGTTTCAAAAATCGAGCAATTTCTAAAAATAACTTCATATTTGAAGTGGGGCCATTTTTGACAGAGATATGGCCATTAATACAATATATAATTTTAGATGAGTCTGAAGTCATTTTCTTTAAATGCAGTTTTGTTTCAAAAATCGAGCAATTTCTAAAAAGTACCTTCATATTTGAAGTGGGGCCATTTTTGACAGAGATATGGCCATTAATATAATATATAATTTTAGATGAGTCTGAAGTCATTTTCTTTAAATGCAGTTTTGTTTCATAAAATCGAGCAATTTCTAAAAATAACTTCATATTTGAAGTGGGGCCATTTTTGACGGAGATATGGCCATTAATATAATATATAATTTTAGATGAGTCTGAAGTCATTTTCTTTAAATGCAGTTTTGTTTCAAAAATCGAGCAATTTCTAAAAAGTACCTTCATATTTTGAAGTGGGGCCATTTTTTGACGGAGATATGGCCATTAATACAATATATAATTTTAGATGAGTCTGAAGTCATTTTCTTTAAATGCAGTTTTGTTTCAAAAAATCGAGCAATTTCTAAAAATACCTTCATATTTGAAGTGGGGCCATTTTTTGACAGAGATATGGCCATTAATACAATATATAATTTTAGATGAGTCTGAAGTCATTTTCTTTAAATGCAGTTTTGTTTACAAATCGAGCAATTTTAATCTAAAAATACCTTCATATTTGAAGTGGGGCCATTTTTGACGGAGATATGGCCATTAATATAATATATAATTTTAGATGAGTCTGAAGTCATTTTCTTTAAATGCAGTTTCGTTTCAAAAATCGAGCAATTTCTAAAAGTAACTTCATATTTTATGTGGGGCCATTTTTGACGGAAATATGGCCATTAATATAATATATAAATTTGGATGAGTCTGAAGTCATTTTGTTTAAATGCAGTTTTGTTTTAAAAATCGAGCAAAGTCTAAAAATAACTTCATATTTGAAGTGGGGCCATTTTTGGCGGAGATATGGCCATTAACATAATATATAATTTTAGATGAGTCTGAAGTCATTTTCTTTAAATGCAGTTTTGTTTAAAAAATCGAGCAATTTCTAAAAGTAACTCCATATTTGAAATGGGGCCATTTTTGACGGAGATATGGCCATTAATACAATATATAATTTTAGATGAGTCTGAAGTCATTTTGTTTAAATGCAGTTTTGTTTCACAAATCGAGCAATTTCTAAAAATACCTTCATATTTGAAGTGGGACTATTTTTGACAGAGATATGGCCATTAATACAATAAATAATCTTGGATGAGTCTGAAGACATTTTCTTTAAATGCAGTTTTGTTTAAAAAAAACGAGCAATTTCTAAAAGTAACTCCATATTTGAAATGGGGCCATTTTTGACAGAGATATGGCCATTAATACAATATATAATTTTAGATGAGTCTGAAGTCATTTTGTTTAAATGCAGTTTTGTTTCACAAATCGAGCAATTTCTAAAAATACCTTCATATTTGAAGTGGAGCCATTTTTGACAGAGATATGGCCATTAATACAATATATAACTTTAGATGAGTCTGAAGTCATTTTGTTTAAATGCAGTTTTGTTTCACAAATCGAGCAATTTCTAAAAGTAACTTCATATTTGAAGTGGATCTATTTTTGACGGAGATATGGCCATTAATACAATATATAATTTTAGATGAGTCTGAAGACATTTTCTTTAAATGCAGTTTTGTTTAAAAAATCGAGCAATTTCTAAAAGTAACTTCATATTTTAAGTGGGGCCATTTTTTACGGAGATATGGCCATTAATACAATATATAATTTTAGATGAGTCTGAAGTCATTTTCTTTAAATGCAGTTTTGTTTCAAAAATCGAGCAATTTCTAAAAGTAACTCCATATTTGAAGTGGGGCCATTTTTGACAGAGATATGGCCATTAATACAATATATAACTTTAGATGAGTCTGAAGTCATTTTGTTTAAATGCAGTTTTTTTTGTTTTACAAATCGAGAATTTTAAAAATACCTCCATATTTGAAGTGGGACTATTTTTGACAGAGATATGGCCATTAATACAATAAATAATCTTGGATGAGTCTGAAGACATTTTCTTTAAATGCAGTTTTGTTTAAAAAAACGAGCAATTTCTAAAAGTAACTTCATATTTGAAGTGGGGCCATTTTTGACAGAGATATGGCCATTAATACAATACATAACTTTAGATGAGTCTGAAGTCATTTTGTATAAATGCAGTTTTGTTTCACAAATCGAGCAAGTTCTAAAAATACCTTCATATTTGAAGTGGGGCCATTTTTGACAGAGATATGGCCATTAATATAATATATAATTTTAGATGAGTCTGAAGTCATTTTGTTTAAATGCAGTTTTGTTTAAAAAATCGAGCAATTTCTAAAAGTAACTTTATTATTGGAAGTGGGCCCATTTTTGACAGAGATATGGCCATTAATATAATATATAATTTTAGATGAGTCTGAAGTCATTTTCTTTAAATGCAGTTTTGATTCATAAATCGAGCAAAGTATAAAAATAACTTCATTATTGGTGTGGGGCCATTTTTGACGGAGATATGGCCATTAATACAATATATAATTTTAGATGAGTCTGAAGTCATTTTCTTTAAATGCAGTTTTGTTTCAAAAATCGAGCAATTTCTAAAAGTAACTTCATATTTTATGTGGGGCCATTTTTGACGGAGATATGGCCATTAATACAATATATAATTTTAGATGAGTCTGAAGACATTTTCTTTAAATGCAGTTTTGTTTCAAAAATCGACCAATTTCTAAAAGTAACTCCATATTTGAAGTGATGCCATTTTTGACAGAGATATGGCCATTAATACAATACATAACTTTAGATGAGTCTGAAGTCATTTTGTTTAAATGCAGTTTTGTTTCACAAACCGAGTAATTTCTAAAAATACCTTCATATTTGAAGTGGGGCCATTTTTGACGGAGATATGGCCATTAATATAATATATAAATTTGGATGAGTCTGAAGACATTTTCTTTAAATGCAGTTTTGTTTTAAAAATCGAGCAAATTCTAAAAATACCTTCATATTTGAAGTGGGCCATTTTTGACGGAGATATGGCCCATTAATACAATATATAATTTTAGATGAGTCTGAAGTCATTTTGTTTAAATGCAGTTTTGTTTCACAAATCGAGCAATTTCTAAAAATACCTTCATATTTGAAGTGGGACTATTTTTGACAGAGATATGGCCATTAATACAATAAATAATCTTGGATGAGTCTGAAGACATTTTCTTTAAATGCAGTTTTGTTTTAAAAAACGAGCAAAGTCTAAAAATAACTTCATATTTGAAGTGGGGCCATTTTTGACGGAGATATGGCCATTAATATAATATATAATTTTAGATGAGTCTGAAGTCATTTTCTTTAAATGCAGTTTCGTTTCAAAAATCGAGCAATTTCTAAAAGTAACTTCATATTTTATGTGGGGCCATTTTTGACGGAAATATGGCCATTAATATAATATAAAAATTTGGATGAGTCTGAAGTCATTTTGTTTAAATGCAGTTTTGTTTTAAAAATCGAGCAAAGTCTAAAAATAACTTCTTATTGGAGTGGGGCCATTTTTGGCGGAGATATGGCCATTAACATAATATATAATTTTAGACGAGTCTGAAGTCATTTTCTTTAAATGCAGTTTTGATTCATAAATCGAGCAAAGTATAAAAATAACTTCATTATTGGCGTGGGGCCATTTTTGGCGGAGATATGGCCATTAACATAATATATAATTTTAGACGAGTCTGAAGTCATTTTCTTTAAATGCAGTTTTGATTCATAAATCGAGCAAAGTATAAAAATAACTTCATTATTGGTGTGGGGCCATTTTTTGACGGAGATATGGCCATTAATACAATATATAATTTTAGATGAGTCTGAAGTCATTTTCTTTAAATGCAGTTTTGTTTCAAAAATCGAGCAATTTCTAAAAATAACTTCATATTTTAAGTGGGGCCATTTTTGACGGAGATATGGCCATTAATACAATATATAATTTTAGATGAGTCTGAAGACATTTTCTTTAAATGCAGTTTTGTTTAAAAAATCGAGCAATTTCTAAAAGTAACTCCATATTTGAAGTGGAGGCCATTTTTGACAGAGATATGGCCATTAATACAATATATAATTTTAGATGAGTCTGAAGTCATTTTGTTTAAATGCAGTTTTGTTTCACAAATCGAGCAATTTCTAAAAATACCTTCATATTTGAAGTGGGACTATTTTTGACAGAGATATGGCCATTAATACAATAAATAATCTTGGATGAGTCTGAAGACATTTTCTTTAAATGCAGTTTTGTTTTAAAAAACGAGCAAAGTCTAAAAATAACTTCATATTTGAAGTGGGGCCATTTTTGACGGAGATATGGCCATTAATATAATATATAATTTTAGATGAGTCTGAAGTCATTTTCTTTAAATGCAGTTTTGTTTCAAAAATCGAGCAATTTCTAAAAGTAACTTCATATTTTATGTGGGGCCATTTTTGACGGAAATATGGCCATTAATATAATATAAAAATTTGGATGAGTCTGAAGTCATTTTCTTTAAATGCAGTTTTGTTTTAAAAAACGAGCAAAGTCTAAAAATAACTTCATATTTGAAGTGGATTTATTTTTGACGGAGATATGGCCATTAATATAATATATAATTTTAGATGAGTCTGAAGTCATTTTCTTTAAATGCAGTTTTGATTCATAAATCGAGCAAAGTATAAAAATAACTTCATTTTTGAAGTGGGGCCATTTTTGACGGAGATATGGCCATTAATATAATATATAATTTTAGATGAGTCTGAAGTCATTTTCTTTAAATGCAGTTTTGTTTAAAAAATCGAGCAATTTCTAAAAGTAACTCCATATTTGAAGTGGGGCCATTTTTGACAGAGATATGGCCATTAATACAATATATAATTTTAGATGAGTCTGAAGTCATTTTGTTTAAATGCAGTTTTGTTTCACAAATCGAGCAATTTCTAAAAATACCTTCATATTTGAAGTGGGACTATTTTTGACAGAGATATGGCCATTAATACAATAAATAATCTTGGATGAGTCTGAAGACATTTTCTTTAAATGTAGTTTTGTTTAAAAAAACGAGCAATTTCTAAAATTAACTTCATATTTGAAGTGGGGCCATTTTTGACAGAGATATGGCCATTAATACAATATATAATTTTAGATGAGTCTGAAGTCATTTTGTTTAAATGCAGTTTTGATTCACAAATCGAGCAATTTCTAAAAATACCTTCATATTTGAAGTGGGGCCATTTTTGACAGAGATATGGCCATTAATATAATATATAATTTTAGATGAGTCTGAAGTCATTTTGTTTAAATGCAGTTTTGTTTAAAAAAACGAGCAATTTCTAAAATTAACTTCATATTTGAAGTGGGGCCATTTTTGACAGAGATATGGCCATTAATACAATACATAACTTTAGATGAGTCTGAAGTCATTTTGTTTAAATGCAGTTTTGTTTCACAAACCGAGTAATTTCTAAAAATACCTTCATATTTGAAGTGGGGCCATTTTTGACGGAGATATGGCCATTAATATAATATATAAATTTGGATGAGTCTGAAGACATTTTCTTTAAATGCAGTTTTGTTTTAAAAATCGAGCAAATTCTAAAAATACCTTCATATTTGAAGTGGGCCATTTTTGACGGAGATATGGCCCATTAATACAATATATAATTTTAGATGAGTCTGAAGTCATTTTGTTTAAATGCAGTTTTGTTTCACAAATCGAGCAATTTCTAAAAATACCTTCATATTTGAAGTGGGACTATTTTTGACAGAGATATGGCCATTAATACAATAAATAATCTTGGATGAGTCTGAAGACATTTTCTTTAAATGCAGTTTTGTTTTAAAAAACGAGCAAAGTCTAAAAATAACTTCATATTTGAAGTGGGGCCATTTTTGACGGAGATATGGCCATTAATATAATATATAATTTTAGATGAGTCTGAAGTCATTTTCTTTAAATGCAGTTTTGTTTCAAAAATCGAGCAATTTCTAAAAGTAACTTCATATTTTATGTGGGGCCATTTTTGACGGAGATATGGCCATTAATATAATATTAAAATTTAGATGAGTCTGAAGTCATTTTGTTTAAATGCAGTTTTGTTTTAAAAATCGAGCAAAGTCTAAAAATAACTTCATTATTGGCGTGGGGCCATTTTTGACGGAGATATGGCCATTAACATAATATATAATTTTAGACGAGTCTGAAGTCATTTTCTTTAAATGCAGTTTTGTTTCAAAAATCGAGCAAAGTCTAAAAATAACTTCATATTTGAAGTGGGGCCATTTTTGGCGGAGATATGGCCATTAACATAATATATAATTTTAGACGAGTCTGAAGTCATTTTCTTTAAATGCAGTTTTGTTTTAAAAAATCGAGCAATTTCTAAAAGTAACTCCATATTTGAAATGGGGCCATTTTTGACAGAGATATGGCCATTAATACAATATATAACTTTAGATGAGTCTGAAGTCATTTTGTTTAAATGCAGTTTTGTTTCACAAATCGAGCAATTTCTAAAAATACCTTCATATTTGAAGTGGGACTATTTTTGACAGAGATATGGCCATTAATACAATAAATAATTCTTGGATGAGTCTGAAGACATTTTCTTTAAATGCAGTTTTGTTTAAAAAATCGAGCAATTTCTAAAATTAACTTCATATTTGAAGTGGGGCCATTTTTGACAGAGATATGGCCATTAATACAATACATAACTTTAGATGAGTCTGAAGTCATTTTGTTTAAATGCAGTTTTGTTTCACAAATCGAGCAATTTCTAAAAATACCTCCATATTTGAAGTGGGGCCAATTTTAACAGAGATATGGCCATTAATATAATATATAATTTTAGATGAGTCTGAAGTCATTTTGTTTAAATGCAGTTTTGTTTAAAAAATCGAGCAATTTCTAAAAGTTAATTTATTATTGGAGTGGGTCCATTTTCGACAGAGATATGGCCATTAATATAATATGTAATTTTAGATGAGTCTGAAGTCATTTTCTTTAAATGCAGTTTTGATTCATAAATCAAGCAAAGTATAAAAATAACTTCATTATTGGTGTGGGGCCGTTTTTGACGGAGATATGGCCATTAATACAATATATCATTTTAGATGAGTATGAAGTCCTTTTCTTTAAATGCAGTTTTGTTTTAAAAATCAAGCAAAGTTTAAAAAT
>JAEIFX010001008.1:0-12019 GCA_018904325.1 Drosophila murphyi
AACTGCATTTAAAGAAAATGCCTTCAGACTCATCTAAAATTATATATTGTATTAATGGCCTTATCTCCGTCAAAAATGGCCCCACTTCAAATATGAAGGTATTTTTAGAATTTGCTCGATTTTTGAATCAAAACTGCATTTAAAGAAAATGTCTTCAGACTCATCTAAAATTATATATTGTATTAATGGCCATATCTCTGTCAAAAAATGGCCCCACTTCAAATATGAAGTTACTTTTAGAAATTGTCTCGATTTTTGAAACAAAACTGCATTTAAAGAAAATGTCTTCAGACTCATCTAAAATTATATATTGTATTAATGGCCATATCTCCGTCAAAAATGGCCCCACTTAAAATCTGAAGGTATTTTTAGAATTGCTCGATTTTGAAACAAAACTGCATTTAAAGAAAATGTCTTCAGACTCATCTATCCAAATTATATGTATTATTAATGGCCATATCTCCGTCAAAAATGGCCCCACTTAAAATATGAGTGATTTTTAAGAACTTCGATTTTTGAAAAAAAGACTGCATTTAAAGAAAATGTCTTCAGACTCATCTAAAATTATGTATTGTATTAATGGCCATATCTCTGTCAAAAAATGGCCCCACTTCAAATATGAAGGTACTTTTAGAAATTGCTCGATTTTTGAAACAAAACTGCATTTAAAGAAAATGTCTTCAGACTCATCTAAAATTATATATTATCTCCATCAAATATGAAGGTATTTTTAGAATTTGCTCGATTTTTGAAACAAAACTGCATTTAAACAAAATGACTTCAGACTCATCTAAAATTATATATTGTATTAATGGCCTTATCTCCGTCAAAAATGGCCCCACATAAAATATGAAGTTGCTTTTTAGAAATTGCTCGATTTTTTAAACAAAACTGCATTAAAACAAAATGACTTCAGACTCATCTAAAATTATTTATTGTATTAATGGCCATATCTCTGTCAAAAAATGGCCCCACTTCAAATATGAAGGTACTTTTAGAAATTGCTCGATTTATTAAACAAAACTTCATTTAAAGAAAATATCTTCAGACTCATCTAAAATTATATATTGTATTAATGGCCATATCTCCGTCAAAAATGGCCCCACTTAAAATATGAAGGTATTTTTAGAATTTGCTCGATTTTTGAAACAAAACTGCATTTAAAGAAAATGACTTCAGACTCATCTAAAATTATATATTGTATTAATGGCCATATCTCCGTCAAAAATGGCCCCACATAAAATATGAAGTTACTTTTAGAAATTGCTCGATTTTTGAAACAAAACTGCATTTAAAGAAAATGTCTTCAGACTCATCTAAAATTATATATTGTATTAATGGCCATATCTCCGTCAAAAATAGATTCACTTCAAATATGAAGTTACTTTTAGAAATTGCTCGATTTTTGAAACAAAACTGCATTTAAAGAAAATGTCTTCAGACTCATCTAAAATTTTATATTTTTTCATCAAATATGAAGGTATTTTTAGAATTTGCTCGATTTTTGAAACAAAACTTCAATTAAACAAAACGACTTCAGACTCATATAAAATTATATTCTGTATTAATGGCTTTATCTCTGTCAAAAATGGCCCCACATAAAATATGAAGTTGCTTTTAGAAATTGCTCGATTTTTGAAACAAAACTGCATTAAAACAAAATGACTTCAGACTCATCTAAAACTATATATTGTATTAATGGCCATATCTCTGTCAAAAATGGCCCCACTTAAAATATGAAGGTATTTTTAGAATTTGCTCGATTTTTGAAACAAAACTGCATTTAAAGAAAATGTCTTCAGACTCATCTAAAATTATATATTGTATTAATGGCCATATCTCTGTCAAAAATGGCCCCACTTAAAATCTGAAGGTATTTTTAGAATTTGCTCGATTTTTGAAACAAAACTGCATTTAAAGAAAATGTCTTCAGACTCATCTAAAATTATATATTGTATTAATGGCCATATCTCCGTCAAAAATGGCCCCACATAAAATATGAAGTTACTTTTAGAAATTGCTCGATTTTTGAAACAAAACTGCATTTAAAGAAAATGACTTCAGACTCATCTAAAATTATATATTATATTAATGGCCATATCTCCGTCAAAAATGGCCCCACTTCAAATATGAAGGTATTTTTAGAATTTGCTCGATTTTTGAAACAAAACTGCATTTAAAGAAAATGTCTTCAGACTCATCTAAAATTATATATTGTATTAATGGCCATATCTCCGTCAAAAATGGCCCCACATAAAATATGAAGTTACTTTTAGAAATTGCTGGATTTTTGAAACAAAACTGCATTTAAAGAAAATGTCTTCAGACTCATCTAAAATTATATATTGTATTAATGGCCATATCTCCGTCAAAAATAGACCCACTTCAAATATGAAGTTACTTTTAGAAATTGCTCGATTTTTGAAACAAAACTGCATTTAAAGAAAATGTCTTCAGACTCATCTAAAATTATATATTATCTCCATCAAATATGAAGGTATTTTTAGAATTTGCTCGATTTTTGAAACAAAACTTCAATTAAACAAAACAACTTCAGACTCATATAAAATTATATTCTGTATTAATGGCTTTATCTCTGTCAAAAATGGCCCCACATAAAATATGAAGTTGCCTTTAATAATTGCTCGATTTTTTAAATAAAACTGCATTAAAACAAAATGACTTCAGACTCATCTAAAACTATATATTGTATTAATGGCCATATCTCTGTCAAAAATGGCCCCACTTAAAATCTGAAGGTGTTTTTAGAATTTGCTCGATTTTTGAAACAGAACTGCATTTAAAGAAAATGTCTTCAGACTCATCTAAAATTATATATTGTATTAATGGCCATATCTAAGTCAAAAATGGCCCCACTTAAAATCTGAAGGTATTTTTAAAATTTGCTCGATTTTTGAAACAAAACTGCATTTAAAGAAAGTGACTTCAGACTCATCTAAAATTACATATTGTATTAATGGCCATATCTCCGTCAAAAATGGCCCCACATAAAATATGAAGTTACTTTTAGAAATTGCTCGATTTTTGAAACAAAACTGCTTTTAAAGAAAAAGACTTCAGACTCATCTAATATTATATATTATATTAATGGCCATATCTCCGTCAAAAATGGCCCCACTTCAAATATGAAGGTATTTTTAGAAATTGCTCGATTTGTGAAACAAAACTGCATTTAAACAAAATGACTTCAGACTCATCTAAAGTTATATATTGTATTAATGGCCATATCTCTGTCAAAAATGGCATCACTTCAAATATGGAGTTACTGTTAGAAATTGCTCGATTTTTTAAACAAAACTGCATTTAAAGAAAATGTCTTCAGACTCATCTAAAATTATATATTGTATTAATGGCCATATCTCCGTCAAAAATGGCCCCACATAAAATATGAAGTTACTTTTAGAAATTGCTCGATTTTTGAAACAAAACTGCATTTAAACAAAATGACTTCAGACTCATCTAAAATTATATATTGTATTAATGGCCATATCTCCGTCAAAAATGGTCCCACGCCAATAATGAAGTTATTTTTATACTTTGCTCGATTTATGAATCAAAACTGCATTTAAAGAAAATGACTTCAGACTCATCTAAAATTATATATTATATTAATGGCCATATCTCTGTCAAACAGGGGCCCACTCCAATAATAAAGTTACTTTTAGAAATTGCTCGATTTTTTAAACAAAACTGCAGTTAAACAAAATGACTTCAGACTCATCTAAAATTATATATTATATTAATGGCCATATCTCTGTTAAAATTGGCCCCACTTCAAATATGGAGCTACTTTTAGAAATTGCTCGATTTTTGAAACAAAACTGCATTTAAAGAAAATGACTTCAGACTCATCTAAAATTATATATTGTATTAATGGCCATATCTCCGTCAAAAATAGTCCCACTTCAAATCTGAATGTATTTTTAGAAATTGCTCGATTTGTGAAACAAAACTGCATTTAAACAAAATGACTTCAGACTCATCTAAAGTTATATATTTTATTAATGGCCATATCTCTGTCAAAAATGGCCCCATTTCAAATATGGAGTTGCTTTTAGAAATTGC
The DNA here is from genome assembly GCA_018904325.1 of Drosophila murphyi. NCBI lineage: Eukaryota > Metazoa > Arthropoda > Insecta > Diptera > Drosophilidae > Drosophila > Drosophila murphyi. The sequence goes on from JAEIFX010001008.1 coordinate 4,087, forward strand.
TCGACTTTTTAAACAAAACTGCATTTAAAGAAAATGACTTCAGACTCGTCTAAAATTATATATTATGTTAATGGCCATATCTCCGCCAAAAATGGCCCCACGCCAATAATGAAGTTATTTTTAGACTTTGCTCGATTTTTGAAACAAAACTGCATTAAAACAAAATGACTTCAGACTCATCTAAAATTATATATTGTATTAATGGCCATATCTCCGTCAAAAATGGCCCCACATAGAATATGAAGTTATTTTTATACTTTGCTCGATTTATGAATCAAAACTGCATTTAAAGAAAATTAGTTTAGACTCATCTAATATTATATATTATATTAATGGCCATATCTCTGTCAAAAATGGCCCCACTTAAAATCTGAAGGTATTTTTAGAATTTGCTCGATTTTTGAACAAAACTGCATTTAAAGAAAATGTCTTCAGACTCATCTAAAATTATATATTATATTAATGGCCATATCTCTGTCAAAAATGGCCCCACTTCAAATATGGAGCTACTTTTAGAAATTGCTCGATTTTTGAAACAAAACTGCATTTAAAGAAAATGACTTCAGACTCATCTAAAATTATATATTGTATTAATGGCCATATCTCTGTCAAAAATGGCCCCACTTCAAATATGAAGTTACTTTTAGAAATTGCTCGATTTTTGAAACAAAACTGCATTTAAAGAAAATGTCTTCAGACTCATCTAAAATTATATATTGTATTAATGGCCATATCTCCGTCAAAAATGGACCCACTTCAAATATGAAGTTACTTTTAGAAATTGCTCGATTTTTGAAACAAAACTGCATTTAAAGAAAATGTCTTCAGACTCATCTAAAATTATATATTGTATTAATGGCCATATCTCCGTCAAAAATCCCCACTTCAAATATGAAGGTATTTTTAGAATTTGCTCGATTTTTGAAACAAAACTGCATTTAAACAAAATGACTTCAGACTCATCTAAAATTATATATTGTATTAATGGCCATATCTCTGTCAAAAATGGCCCCACATAAAATATGAAGTTACTTTTAGAAATTGCTCGATTTTTTGAAACAAAACTGCATTTAAACAAAATGACTTCAGACTCATCTAAAATTATATATTGTATTAATGGCCATATCTCTGTCAAAAATGGCCCCACTTAAAATCTGAAGGTATTTTTAGAATTTGCTCGATTTTTGAAACAAAACTGCATTTAAAGAAAATGTCTTCAGACTCATCTAAAATTATATATTATATTAATGGCCATATCTCTGTCAAAAATGGCCCCACTTAAAATATGAAGGTATTTTTAGAATTTGCTCGATTTTTGAAACAAAACTGCATTTAAAGAAAATGTCTTCAGACTCATCTAAAATTATATATTGTATTAATGGCCATATCTCCGTCAAAAATGGCCCCACATAAAATATGAAGTTATTTTTAGAAATTGCTCGATTTTTGAAACAAAACTGCATTTAAAGAAAATGACTTCAGACTCATCTAAAATTATATATTATATTAATGGCCATATCTCCGTCAAAAATGGCCCCACTTCAAATATGAAGGTATTTTTAGAATTTGCTCGATTTTTGAAACAAAACTGCATTTAAAGAAAATGTCTTCAGACTCATCTAAAATTATATATTGTATTAATGGCCATATCTCCGTCAAAAATGGCCCCACTTAAAATATGAAGTTACTTTTAGAAATTGCTCGATTTTTGAAACAAAACTGCATTTAAAGAAAATGCCTTCAGACTCATCTAAAATTATATATTATATTAATGGCCATATCTCCGTCAAAAATGGCCCCACTTCAAATATGAAGGTATTTTTAGAAATTGCTCGATTTTTGAAACAAAACTGCATTTAAAGAAAATGTCTTCAGACTCATCTAAAATTATATATTGTATTAATGGCCATATCTCTGTCAAAAATGGCCCCACTTAAAATATGAAGTTATTTTTAGAAATTGCTCGATTTTTGAAACAAAACTGCATTTAAAGAAAATGACTTCAGACTCATCTAAAATTATATATTGTATTAATGGCCATATCTCTGTCAAAAATGGCCCCACTTAAAATATGAAGTTATTTTTAGAATTTGCTCGATTTTTGAAACAAAACTGCATTTAAAGAAAATGACTTCAGACTCATCTAAAATTATATATTGTATTAATGGCCATATCTCCGTCAAAAATGGCCCCACTTAAAATATGAAGTTATTTTTAGAAATTGCTCGATTTTTGAAACAAAACTGCATTTAAAGAAAATGACTTCAGACTCATCTAAAATTATATATTGTATTAATGGCCATATCTCCGTCAAAAATGGCCCCACTTAAAATATGAAGTTATTTTTAGAAATTGCTCGATTTTTGAAACAAAACTGCATTTAAAGAAAATGACTTCAGACTCATCTAAAATTATATATTGTATTAATGGCCATATCTCCGTCAAAAATGGCCCCACTTAAAATATGAAGTTATTTTTAGAAATTGCTCGATTTTTGAAACAAAACTGCATTTAAAGAAAATGACTTCAGACTCATCTAAAATTATATATTGTATTAATGGCCATATCTCCGTCAAAAATGGCCCCACTTCAAATATGAAGTTATTTTTAGAAATTGCTCGATTTTTGAAACAAAACTGCATTTAAAGAAAATGACTTCAGACTCATCTAAAATTATATATTGTATTAATGGCCATATCTCCGTCAAAAATGGCCCCACTTAAAATATGAAGGTATTTTTAGAATTTGCTCGATTTTTGAAACAAAACTGCATTTAAAGAAAATGTCTTCAGACTCATCTAAAATTATATATTGTATTAATGGCCATATCTCCGTCAAAAATGGCCCCACTTAAAATATGAAGTTACTTTTAGAAATTGCTCGATTTTTGAAACAAAACTGCATTTAAAGAAAATGTCTTCAGACTCATCTAAAATTATATATTGTATTAATGGCCATATCTCCGTCAAAAATGGCCCCACTTAAAATATGAAGTTATTTTTAGAAATTGCTCGATTTTTGAAACAAAACTGCATTTAAAGAAAATGTCTTCAGACTCATCTAAAATTATATATTGTATTAATGGCCATATCTCCGTCAAAAATGGCCCCACTTAAAATATGAAGTTATTTTTAGAATTTGCTCGATTTTTGAAACAAAACTGCATTTAAAGAAAATGTCTTCAGACTCATCTAAAATTATATATTGTATTAATGGCCATATCTCCGTCAAAAATGGCCCCACTTAAAATATGAAGTTATTTTTAGAAATTGCTCGATTTTTGAAACAAAACTGCATTTAAAGAAAATGACTTCAGACTCATCTAAAATTATATATTGTATTAATGGCCATATCTCCGTCAAAAATGGCCCCACTTAAAATATGAAGTTACTTTTAGAAATTGCTCGATTTTTGAAACAAAACTGCATTTAAAGAAAATGACTTCAGACTCATCTAAAATTATATATTGTATTAATGGCCATATCTCCGTCAAAAATGGCCCCACTTAAAATATGAAGGTATTTTTAGAAATTGCTCGATTTTTGAAACAAAACTGCATTTAAAGAAAATGTCTTCAGACTCATCTAAAATTATATATTGTATTAATGGCCATATCTCTGTCAAAAATGGCCCCACTTAATATCTGAAGGTATTTTTAGAAATTGCTCGATTTTTGAAACAAAACTGCATTTAAAGAAAATGTCTTCAGACTCATCTAAAATTATATATTGTATTAATGGCCATATCTCCGTCAAAAATGGCCCCACATAAAATATGAAGTTACTTTTAGAAATTGCTCGATTTTTTGAAACAAAACTGCATTTAAAGAAAATGACTTCAGACTCATCTAAAATTATATATTGTATTAATGGCCATATCTCCGTCAAAAATGGCCCCACTTAAAATATGAAGTTACTTTTAGAAATTGCTCGATTTTTGAAACAAAACTGCATTTAAAGAAAATGTCTTCAGACTCATCTAAAATTATATATTATATTAATGGCCATATCTCCGTCAAAAATGGCCCCACTTCAAATATGAAGGTATTTTTAGAATTTGCTCGATTTTTGAAACAAAACTGCATTTAAAGAAAATGACTTCAGACTCATCTAAAATTATATATTGTATTAATGGCCATATCTCTGTCAAAAATGGCCCCACATAAAATATGAAGTTACTTTTAGAAATTGCTCGATTTTTGAAACAAAACTGCATTTAAAGAAAATGACTTCAGACTCATCTAAAATTATATATTGTATTAATGGCCATATCTCCGTCAAAAATGGCCCCACTTCAAATATGAAGTTATTTTTAGAAATTGCTCGATTTTTGAAACAAAACTGCATTTAAAGAAAATGCCTTCAGACTCATCTAAAATTATATATTGTATTAATGGCCATATCTCCGTCAAAAATGGCCCCACTTAAAATCTGAAGTTATTTTTAGAATTTGCTCGATTTTTGAAACAAAACTGCATTTAAAGAAAATGTCTTCAGACTCATCTAAAATTATATATTGTATTAATGGCCATATCTCCGTCAAAAATGGCCCCACATAAAATATGAAGTTACTTTTAGAAATTGCTCGATTTTTGAAACAAAACTGCATTTAAAGAAAATGACTTCAGACTCATCTAAAATTATATATTGTATTAATGGCCATATCTCCGTCAAAAATGGTCCCACGCCAATAATGAAGTTATTTTTAGACTTTGCTCGATTTTTGAATCAAAACTGCATTTAAAGAAAATGACTTCAGACTCATCTAAAATTATATATTATATTAATGGCCATATCTCTGTCAAAAAGGGGCCCACTCCAATAATTAAAGTTACTTTTAGAAATTGCTCGATTTTTTAAACAAAACTGCAGTTAAACAAAATGACTTCAGACTCATCTAAAATTATATATTATATTAATGGCCATATCTCTGTTAAAATTGGCCCCACTTCAAATATGGAGCTACTTTTAGAAATTGCTCGATTTTTGAAACAAAACTGCATTTAAAGAAAATGACTTCAGACTCATCTAAAATTATATATTGTATTAATGGCCATATCTCCGTCAAAAATGGCCCCACTTCAAATATGAAGGTATTTTTAGAAATTGCTCGATTTGTGAAACAAAACTGCATTTAAACAAAATGACTTCAGACTCATCTAAAGTTATATATTGTATTAATGGCCATATCTCTGTCAAAAATGGCATCACTTCAAATATGGAGTTACTGTTAGAAATTGCTCGATTTTTTAAACAAAACTGCATTTAAAGAAAATGTCTTCAGACTCATCTAAAATTATATATTGTATTAATGGCCATATCTCCGTCAAAAATGGCCCCACATAAAATATGAAGTTACTTTTAGAAATTGCTCGATTTTTGAAACAAAACTGCATTTAAAGAAAATGACTTCAGACTCATCTAAAATTATATATTGTATTAATGGCCATATCTCCGTCAAAAATGGTCCCACGCCAATAATGAAGTTATTTTTATACTTTGCTCGATTTATGAATCAAAACTGCATTTAAAGAAAATGACTTCAGACTCATCTAAAATTATATATTATATTAATGGCCATATCTCTGTCAAACAGGGGCCCACTCCAATAATAAAGTTACTTTTAGAAATTGCTCGATTTTTTAAACAAAACTGCAGTTAAACAAAATGACTTCAGACTCATCTAAAATTATATATTATATTAATGGCCATATCTCTGTTAAAATTGGCCCCACTTCAAATATGGAGCTACTTTTAGAAATTGCTCGATTTTTGAAACAAAACTGCATTTAAAGAAAATGACTTCAGACTCATCTAAAATTATATATTGTATTAATGGCCATATCTCCGTCAAAAATAGTCCCACTTCAAATCTGAATGTATTTTTAGAAATTGCTCGATTTGCGAAACAAAACTGCATTTAAACAAAATGACTTCAGACTCATCTAAAGTTATATATTTTATTAATGGCCATATCTCTGTCAAAAATGGCCCCATTTCAAATATGGAGTTGCTTTTAGAAATTGCTCGACTTTTTAAACAAAACTGCATTTAAAGAAAATGACTTCAGACTCGTCTAAAATTATATATTATGTTAATGGCCATATCTCCGCCAAAAATGGCCCCACGCCAATAATGAAGTTATTTTTAGACTTTGCTCGATTTTTGAAACAAAACTGCATTAAAACAAAATGACTTCAGACTCATCTAAAATTATATATTGTATTAATGGCCATATCTCCGTCAAAAATGGCCCCACATAGAATATGAAGTTATTTTTATACTTTGCTCGATTTATGAATCAAAACTGCATTTAAAGAAAATTAGTTTAGACTCATCCAATATTATATATTATATTAATGGCCATATCTCTGTCAAAAATGGCCCCACTTAAAATCTGAAGGTATTTTTAGAATTTGCTCGATTTTTGAACAAAACTGCATTTAAAGAAAATGTCTTCAGACTCATCTAAAATTATATATTATATTAATGGCCATATCTCTGTCAAAAATGGCCCCACTTAAAATAAGAAGTTACTTTTAGAAATTGCTCGATTTTTTGAACAAAACTGCATTAAAACAAAATGACTTCAGACTCATCTAAAACTATATATTGTATTAATGGCCATATCTCTGTCAAAAATGGCCCCACTTAAAATCTGAAGGTATTTTTAGAATTTGCCCGATTGTTGAACAAAACTGCATTTAAAGAAAATGTCTTCAGACTCATCTAAAATTATATATTATATTAATGGCCATATCTCTGTCAAAAATGGCCCCACTTAAAATAAGAAGTTACTTTTAGAAATTGCTGGATTTTTGAAACAAAACTGCATTTCAAGAAAATGTCTTCAGACTCATCTAAAATTATATATTGTATTAATGGCCATATCTCCATCAAAAATAAATCCACTTCAAATATGAAGTTACTTTTAGAAATTGCTCGATTTTTAAAACAAAACTGCATTTAAAGAAAATGCCTTCAGACTCATCCAAAATTATATGTTGTATTAATGGCCATATCTCCGTCAAAAATGGCCCCACTTAAAATCTGAATGTATTTTTAGAATTTGCTCGATTTTTGAAACAAAACTGCATTTAATGAAAATGTCTTCAGACTCACCTAAAATTATATATTGTATTAATGGCCATATCTCCATCAAAAATGGCCCCACATAAAATATGAAGTTACTTTTAGAAATTGCTGGATTTTTGAAACAAAACTGCATTTAAAGAAAATGTCTTCAGACTCATTTAAAATTATATATTGTATTAATGGCCATATCTCCGTCAAAAATAGATCCACTTCAAATATGAAGTTACTTTTAGAAATTGCTCGATTTTTGAAATAAAACTGCATTTAAAGAAAATGTCTTCAGACTCATCTAAAATTATATATTGTATTAATGGCCATATCTCCGTCAAAAATGGCCCCACTTAAAATATGAAGTTACTTTTAGAAATTGCTCGATTTTTGAAACAAAACTGCATTTAAAGAAAATGTCTTCAGACTCATCTAGAATTATATATATTATCTCCATCAAATATGAAGGTATTTTTAGAATTTGCTCGATTTTTGAAACAAAACTTCAATTAAACAAAACGACTTCAGACTCATATAAAATTATATTCTGTATTAATGGCTTTATCTCTGTCAAAAATGGCCCCACATAAAATATGAAGTTGCCTTTAGAAATTGCTCGATTTTTTAAACAAAACTGCATTGAAACAAAATGACTTCAGACTCAACTAAAATATTATATTTTTTTAATGGCCATATTTCCGTCAAAAAAAATCCACTTCAATTATGAAGTTACTTTTTAGAAATTGCTCTATTTTTGAAACAAAACTGCATTTAAAGAAAATGCCTTCAGACTCATCTAAAATTATATGTTGTATTAATGGCCATATCTCCGTCAAAAAATAGATCCACTT
>JAEIFX010001009.1:0-47571 GCA_018904325.1 Drosophila murphyi
TGACGGAGATATAGCCCATTAATATAATATATAATTTTAGATGAGTCTGAAGTCATTTTCTTTAAATGCAGTTTTGTTTCAAAAATCGAGCAAATTCTAAAAATACCTTCATATTTTGAAGTGGGGCCATTTTTGACGGAGATATGGCCCTTAATATAATATATAATTTTAGATGAGTCTGAAGTCATTTTCTTTAAATGCAGTTTTGTTTCAAAAATCGAGCAAATTCTAAAAATACCTTCATATTTGAAGTGGGGCCATTTTGACGGAGATATGGCCATTAATACAATATATAATTTTAGATGAGTCTGAAGTCATTTTGTTTTAAATGCAGTTTTGTTTCAAAAATCGAGCAAATTCTAAAAATACCTTCATATTTTGAAGTGGGGCCATTTTTTGACGGAGATATGGCCATTAATACAATATATAATTTTAGATGAGTCTGAAGTCATTTTGTTTTAATGCAGTTTTGTTTCAAAAATCGAGCAAATTCTAAAAATACCTTCATATTTTGAAGTGGGGCCATTTTTGACGGAGATATGGCCATTAATATAATATATAATTTTAGATGAGTCTGAAGTAATTTTCTTTAAATGCAGTTTTGTTTCAAAAATCGAGCAAATTCTAAAAATACCTTCATATTTGACGGAGATATGGCCATTAATACAATATATATTTTTAGATGAGTCTGAAGACATTTTCTTTAAATGCAGTTTTGTTTAAAAAATCGCGAAAAGTCTCAAAATACCTTCATATTTTAAGTGGGGCCATTTTTGACGGAGATATGGCCATTAATATAATATATAATTTTAGATGAGTCTGAAGTCATTTTCTTTAAATGCAGTTTTGTTTCAAAAATCGAGCAAATTCTAAAAATAACTTCATATTTTAAGTGGGGCCATTTTTGACGGAGATATGGCCATTAATACAATATATAATTTTTAGATGAGTCTGAAGTCATTTTCTTTAAATGCAGTTTTGTTTTCAAAAATCGAGCAAATTCTAAAAATACCTTCATATTTTAAGTGGGGCCATTTTTGACGGAGATATGGCCATTAATATAATATATAATTTTAGATGAGTCTGAAGTCATTTTGTTTAAATGCAGTTTTGTTTCAAAAATCGAGCAAATTCTAAAAATACCTTCATATTTTGAGTGGGGCCATTTTTGACGGAGATATGGCCATTAATATAATATATAATTTTAGATGAGTCTGAAGTCATTTTCTTTAAATGCAGTTTTGTTTCAAAAATCGAGCAAATTCTAAAAATACCTTCATATTTTGAAGTGGGGCCATTTTTGACGGAGATATGGCCATTAATACAATATATAATAATATATAATTTTAGATGAGTCTGAAGTCATTTTCTTTAAATGCAGTTTTGTTTCAAAAAATCGAGCAAATTCTAAAAATACCTTCATATTTTAAGTGGGGCCATTTTTTGACGGAGATATGGCCATTAATATAATATATAATTTTAGATGAGTCTGAAGTCATTTTCTTTAAATGCAGTTTTGTTATCAAAAAATCGAGCAAATTCTAAAAATACCTTCATATTTTAAGTGGGGCCATTTTTGACGGAGATATGGCCATTAATACAATATATAATTTTAGATGAGTCTGAAGTCATTTTCTTTAAATGCAGTTTTGTTTCAAAAAATCGAGCAAATTCTAAAAATACCTTCATATTTTAAGTGGGGCCATTTTTGACGGAGATATGGCCATTAATACAATATATAATTTTAGATGAGTCTGAAGTCATTTTCTTTAAATGCAGTTTTGTTTCAAAAATCGAGCAAATTCTAAAAATACCTTCATATTTTAAGTGGGGCCATTTTTGACGGAGATATGGCCATTAATACAATATATAATTTTAGATGAGTCTGAAGTCATTTTGTTTAAATGCAGTTTTGTTTAAAAAATCGAGCAAAGTCTAAAAATACCTTCATATTTGAAGTGGGGCCATTTTTGACGGAGATATGGCCATTAATATAATATATAATTTTAGATGAGTCTGAAGTCATTTTCTTTAAATGCAGTTTTGTTTCAAAAATCGAGCAAATTCTAAAAATACCTTCATATTTGAAGTGGGGCCATTTTTGACGGAGATATGGCCATTAATACAATATATAATTTTAGATGAGTCTGAAGACATTTTCTTTAAATGCAGTTTTGTTTCAAAAATCGAGCAAATTCTAAAAATACCTTCATATTTTAAGTGGGGCCATTTTTGACGGAGATATGGCCATTAATATAATATATAATTTTAGATGAGTCTGAAGTCATTTTCTTTAAATGCAGTTTTGTTTCAAAAATCGAGCAAATTCTAAAAATACCTTCATATTTTAAGTGGGGCCATTTTTGACGGAGATATGGCCATTAATACAATATATAATTTTATATGAGTTCTGTTTTAAGTCATTTTGTTTAAATGCAGTTTTTGTATAAAAAATCGAGCAAATTCTAAAAATACCTTCATATTTTAAGTGGGGCCCTTTTTGACGCGGATATAGCCCTTAATATAATATATAATTTTAGATGAGTCTGAAGTAATTTTCTTTAAATGCAGTTTTGTTTCAAAAATCGAGCAAATTCTAAAAATACCTTCATATTTGAAGTGGGGCCATTTTTGACGGAGATATGGCCATTAATACAATATAAAATTTTAGATGAGTCTGAAGACATTTTCTTTAAATGCAGTTTTGTTTCAAAAATCGAGCAAATTCTAAAAATACCTTCATATTTTAAGTGGGGCCATTTTTGACGGAGATATGGCCATTAATACAATATATAATTTTAGATGAGTCTGAAGTCATTTTGTTTAAATGCAGTTTTGTTTCAAAAATCGAGCAAATTCTAAAAATACCTTCATATTTTAAGTGGGGCCATTTTTGACGGAGATATGGCCATTAATATAATATATAATTTTATATGAGTCTGAAGTCATTTTGTTTAAATGCAGTTTTGTTTAAAAAATCGAGCAAATTCTAAAAATACCTTCATATTTTAAGTGGGGCCCTTTTTGACGACGCGGATATGGCCCTTAATATAATATATAATTTTAGATGAGTCTGAAGCCATTTTCTTTAAATGCAGTTTTGTTTCAAAAACGGAGCAAATTCTAAAAATACCTTCATATTTTAAGTGGGGCCATTTTTAAATTCATATATAATTTTAGATTAATACAATATATAATTTTAGATGAGTCTGAAGTCATTTTGTTTAAATTCAGTTTTGTTTCAAAAATCGAACAAATTCTAAAAATACCTTCATATTTGAAGTGGGGCCATTTTTGACGGAGAAATGGCCATTATTTTAATATATAATTTTATATGAGTCTGAAGTCATTTTGTTTAAATGCAGTTTTGTGTATAAAAAATCGAGCAAATTCTAAAAATACCTTCATATTTTAAGTGGGGCCCTTTTTGACGCGGATATAGCCCTTAATATAATATATAATTTAAGATGAGTCTGAAGTCATTTTCTTTAAATGCAGTTTTGTTTCAAAAATCGAGCAAATTCTAAAAATACCTTCATATTTTAAGTGGGGCCATTTTTGACAGAGATATGGCCATTAATACAATATATAATTTTAGATGAGTCTGAAGTCATTTTCTTTAAATGCAGTTTTGTTTCAAAAATCGAGCAAATTCTAAAAATACCTTCATATTTTAAGTGGGGCCCTTTTTGACGGAGATATAGCCATTAATATAATATATAATTTTAGATGAGTCTGAAGTCATTTTCTTTAAATGCAGTTTTGTTTCAAAAATCGAGCAAATTCTAAAAATACCTTCATTTTTAAGTGGGGCCATTTTTGACGGAGATATGGCCATTAATACAATATATAATTTTAGATGAGTCTGAAGTCATTTTCTTTAAATGCAGTTTTGTTATAAAAAATCGAGCAAATTCTAAAAATACCTTCATATTTTAAGTGGGGCCATTTTTGACGGAGATATGGCCATTAATATAATATATAATTTTAGATGAGTCTGAAGTCATTTTCTTTAAATGCAGTTTTGTTTCAAAAATCGAGCAAATTCTAAAAATACCTTCATATTTTAAGTGGGGCCCTTTTTGACGCAGATATAGCCCTTAATATAATATATAATTTTAGATGAGTCTGAAGTCATTTTCTTTAAATGCAGTTTTGTTTCAAAAATCGAGCAAATTCTAAAAATACCTTCATATTTTAAGTGGGGCCATTTTTGACGGAGATATGGCCATTAATACAATATATAATTTTAGATGAGTCTGAAGTCATTTTCTTTAAATGCAGTTTTGTTTTAAAAATCGAGCAAATTCTAAAAATACCTTCATATTTTAAGTGGGGCCATTTTTGACGGAGATATGGCCATTAATACAATATATAATTTTAGATGAGTCTGAAGTCATTTTCTTTAAATGCAGTTTTGTTTCAAAAATCGAGCAAATTCTAAAAATACCTTCATATTTTAAGTGGGGCCATTTTTGACGGAGATATGGCCATTAATACAATATATAATTTTAGATGAGTCTGAAGTCATTTTCTTTAAATGCAGTTTTGTTTCAAAAATCGAGCAAATTCTAAAAATACCTTCATATTTTAAGTGGGGCCATTTTTGACGGAGATATGGCCATTAATATAATATATAATTTTAGATGAGTCTGAAGTCAATTTCTTTAAATGCAGTTTTGTTTCAAAAATCTAGCAAATTCTAAAAATACCTTCATTTTTGAAGTGGGGCCATTTTTGACGGAGATATGACCATTAATATAATATAAAATTTTAGATGAGTCTGAAGACATTTTCTTTAAATGCAGTTTTGTTTAAAAAATCGAGCAAATTCTAAAAATACCTTCATATTTTAAGTGGGGCCATTTTTGACGGAGATATGGCCATTAATACAATATATAATTTTAGATGAGTCTGAAGTCATTTTCTTTAAATGCAGTTTTGTTTCAAAAATCGAGCAAATTCTAAAAATACCTTCATATTTTAAGTGGGGCCATTTTTGACGGAGATATGGCCATTAATACAATTTATATAATTTTAGATGAGTCTGAAGTCATTTTCTTTAAATGCAGTTTTGTTTCAAAAATCGAGCAAATTCTAAAAATACCTTCATATTTTAAGTGGGGCCATTTTTGACGGAGATATGGCCATTAATTATAATATAAAATTTTAGATGAGTCTGAAGTCATTTTCTTTAAATGCAGTTTTGTTTAAAAAATCGAGCAAATTCTAAAAATACCTTCATATTTTAAGTGGGGCCCTTTTTGACGCAGATATAGCCATTAATACAATACATAATTTTAGATGAGTCTGAAGTCATTTTCTTTAAATGCAGTTTTGTTTCAAAAATCGAGCAAATTCTAAAAATACCTTCATATTTTAAGTGGGGCCATTTTTGACGGAGATATGGCCATTAATATAATATATAATTTTAGATGAGTCTGAAGTCATTTTCTTTAAATGCAGTTTTGTTTCAAAAATCGAGCAAATTCTAAAAATACCTTCATATTTTAAGTGGGGCCCTTTTTGATGCAGATATAGCCCTTAATATAATATATAATTTTTGATTAGTCTGAAGTCATTTTGTTTTAATGCAGTTTTGTTTCAAAAATCGAGCAAAGTCTAAAAATAACTTCATTGTTGGCGTGGGGCCATTTTTGACGGAGATATGGCCATTAACATAATGTATAATTTTAGACGAGTCTGAAGTCATTTTCTTTAAATGCAGTTTTGTTTCAAAAATCGAACAAAGCCTAAAAATAACTTTATTATTGGAGTGGAGCCATTTTTGATGGAGATATGGCCATTAATACAATATATAATTTTATATGAGTCTGAAGTCATTTTCTTTAAATGCAGTTTTGTTTCAAAAATCGAGCAAATTCTAAAAATACCTTCATATTTTAAGTGGGGCCCTTTTTGACGCAGATATAGCCATTAATATAATATATAATTTTAGATGAGTCTGAAGTCATTTTTTTTAAATGCAGTTTTGTTTCAAAAATCGAGCAAATTCTAAAAATAACTTCATATTTTAAGTGGGGCCCTTTTTGACGCGGATATAGCCCTTAATATAATATATAATTTTAGATGAGTCTGAAGTAATTTTCTTTAAATGCAGTTTTGTTTCAAAAATCGAGCAAATTCTAAAAATACCTTCATGTTTGAAGTGGGGCCATTTTTGACGGAAATATGGCCATTAATATAATATATAAATTTGGATGAGTCTGAAGACATTTTCTTTAAATGCAGTTTTGTTTTAAAAATCGAGCAAATTCTAAAAATACCTTCATATTTTAAGTGGGGCCATTTTTGACGGAGATATGGCCATTAATACAATATATAATTTTAGATTAATACAATATATAATTTTAGATGAGTCTGAAGTCATTTTGTTTAAATTCAGTTTTGTTTCAATAATCGAGCAAATTCTAAAAATACCTTCATATTTGAAGTGGGGCCATTTTTGACGGAGATATGGCCATTAATACAATATATAATTTTAGATGAGTCTGAAGTCATTTTGTTTTAATGCAGTTTTGTTTCAAAAATCGAGCATAGTCTAAAAATAACTTCATTATTGGCGTGGGGCCATTTTTGACGGAGATATGGCCATTAACATAATGTATAATTTTAGACGAGTCTGAAGTCATTTTCTTTAAATGCGGTTTTGTTTCAAAAATCGAGCAATTTCTAAAAGTAACTCCATATTTGAAGTGGGGCCATTTTTGACAGAGATATGGCCATTAATACAATATAAAACTTTAGATGAGTCTGAAGACATTTTCTTTAAATGCAGTTTTGTTTCAAAAATCGAGCAAATTCTAAAAATACCTTCAGATTTTAAGTGGGGCCATTTTTGACAGAGATATGGCCATTAATATAATATATAATTTTAGATGAGTCTAAAGTCATTTTCTTTAAATGCAGTTTTGATTCATAAATCGAGCAAAGTATAAAAATAACTTCATATTTTATGTGGGGCCATTTTTGACGGAGATATGGCCATTAATACAATATATAATTTTAGATTAATACAATATATAATTTTAGATGAGTCTGAAGTCATTTTGTTTAAATTCAGTTTTGTTTTAAAAATCGAGCAAATTCTAAAAATACCTTCATATTTGAAGTGGGGCCATTTTTGACGGAGATATGGCCATTAATATAATATATAATTTTATATGAGTCTGAAGTCATTTTGTTTAAATGCAGTTTTGTGTATAAAAAATCGAGCAAATTCTAAAAATACCTTCATATTTTAAGTGGGGCCCTTTTTGACGCGGATATAGCCCTTAATATAATATATAATTTTAGATGAGTCTGAAGTAATTTTCTTTAAATGCAGTTTTGTTTCAAAAATCGAGCAAATTCTAAAAATACCTTCAGATTTGAAGTGGGGCCATTTTTGACGGAGATATGGCCATTAATATAATATATATTTTATAATTTAGATGAGTCTGAAGACATTTTCTTTAAATGCAGTTTTGTTTTAAAAATCGAGCAAATTCTAAAAATACCTTCATATTTTAAGGTGGGGCCATTTTTGACGGAGATATGGCCATTAATACAATATATAATTTTAGATTAATTATATAATTTTAGATGAGTCTGAAGTCATTTTGTTTAAATGCAGTTTTGTTTCAAAAATCGAGCAAATTCTAAAAATACCTTCATATTTGAAGTGGGGCCATTTTTGACGGAGATATGGCCATTAATATAATATATAATTTTATATGAGTCTGAAGTCATTTTGTTTAAATGCAGTTTTGTGTATAAAAAATCGAGCAAATTCTAAAAATACCTTCATATTTTAAGTGGGGCCTTTTTTGACGCGGATATAGCCCTTAATATAATATATAATTTTAGATGAGTCTGAAGTAATTTTCTTTAAATGCAGTTTTGTTTCAAAAATCGAGCAAATTCTAAAAATACCTTCATATTTTAAGTGGGGCCATTTTTGACGGAGATATGGCCATTAATATAATATATAAATTTAGATGAGTCTGAAGACATTTTCTTTAAATGCAGTTTTGTTTTAAAAATCGAGCAAATTCTAAAAATACCTTCATATTTTAAGTGGGGCCATTTTTGACGGAGATATGGCCAAATTTTATTAATACAATATATAATTTTAGATGAGTCTGAAGTCATTTTCTTTAAATGCAGTTTTGTTTCAAAAATCGAGCAAATTCTAAAAATACCTTCATATTTTAAGTGGGGCCATTTTTGACGGAGATATGGCCATTAATATAATATATAATTTTAGATGAGTCTGAAGTCATTTTGTTTAAATGCAGTTTTGTTTCAAAAATCGAGCAAATTCTAAAAATACCTTCATATTTTAAGTGGGGCCATTTTTGACGGAGATATGGCCATTAATATAATATATAATTTTAGATGAGTCTGAAGTCATTTTCTTTAAATGCAGTTTTGTTTCAAAAATCGAGCAAATTCTAAAAATACCTTCAGATTTTAAGTGGGGCCATTTTTGACGGAGATATGGCCATTAATACAATATAAAATTTTAGATGAGTCTGAAGACATTTTCTTTAAATGCAGTTTTGTTTCAAAAATCGAGCAAATTCTAAAAATACCTTCATATTTTAAGTGGGGCCATTTTTGACGGAGATATGGCCATTAATACAATATATAATTTTAGATGAGTCTGAAGTCATTTTCTTTAAATGCAGTTTTGTTTCAAAAATCGAGCAAATTCTAAAAATACCTTCATATTTTAAGTGGGGCCATTTTTGACGGAGATATGGCCATTAATATAATATATAATTTTAGATGAGTCTGAAGTATTTTGAAGTTTTTGTTTAAATGCAGTTTTGTTTCAAAAATCGAGCAAATTCTAAAAATACCTTCATATTTTAAGTGGGGCCATTTTTGACGGAGATATAGCCATTAATATAATATATAATTTTAGATGAGTCTGAAGTCATTTTCTTTAAATGCAGTTTTGTTTCAAAAATCGAGCAAATTCTAAAAATACCTTCATATTTTGAAGTGGGGCCATTTTTGACGGAGATATGGCCATTAATATAATATATAATTTTAGATGAGTCTGAAGTCATTTTCTTTAAATGCAGTTTTGTTTCAAAAATCGAGCAAATTCTAAAAATACCTTCATATTTTAAGTGGGGCCATTTTTGACGGAGATATGGCCATTAATATAATATATAATTTTAGATGAGTCTGAAGTCATTTTCTTTAAATGCAGTTTTGTTTCAAAAATCGAGCAAATTCTAAAAATACCTTCATATTTTAAGTGGGGCCATTTTTGACGGAGATATGGCCATTAATACAATATATAATTTTAGATGAGTCTGAAGTCATTTTCTTTAAATGCAGTTTTGTTTCAAAAATCGAGCAAATTCTAAAAATACCTTCATATTTTAAGTGGGGCCATTTTTGACGGAGATATGGCCATTAATATAATATATAATTTTAGATGAGTCTGAAGTCATTTTCTTTAAATGCAGTTTTGTTTCAAAAATCGAGCAAATTCTAAAAATACCTTCATATTTTAAGTGGGGCCATTTTTGACGGAGATATGGCCATTAATATAATATATAATTTTAGATGAGTCTGAAGTCATTTTCTTTAAATGCAGTTTTGTTTCAAAAATCGAGCAAATTCTAAAAATACCTTCATATTTGAAGTGGGGCCATTTTTGACGGAGATATGGCCATTAATATTTATTTTTAATAAATATATAATTTTAGATGAGTCTGAAGTCATTTTCTTTAAATGCAGTTTTGTTTCAAAAATCGAGCAAATTCTAAAAATACCTTCATATTTTAAGTGGGGCCATTTTTGACGGAGATATGGCCATTAATATAATATATAATTTTATATGAGTCTGAAGTCATTTTGTTTAAATGCAGTTTTGTGTATAAAAAATCGAGCAAATTCTAAAAATACCTTCATATTTTAAGTGGGGCCCTTTTTGACGCGGATATAGCCCTTAATATAATATATAATTTTAGATGAGTCTGAAGTCATTTTCTTTAAATGCAGTTTTGTTTCAAAAATCGAGCAAATTCTAAAAATACCTTCATATTTGAAGTGGGGCCATTTTTGACGGAAATATGGCCATTAATATAATATATAAATTTAGATGAGTCTGAAGACATTTTCTTTAAATGCAGTTTTGTTTTAAAAATCGAGCAAATTCTAAAAATACCTTCATATTTTAAGTGGGGCCATTTTTTGACGGAGATATGGCCATTAATACAATATATAATTTTAGATTAATACAATATATAATTTTAGATGAGTCTGAAGTCATTTTGTTTAAATGCAGTTTTGTTTCAAAAATCGAGCAAATTCTAAAAATACCTTCATATTTGAAGTGGGGCCATTTTTGACGGAGATATGGCCATTAATATAATATATAATTTTAGATGAGTCTGAAGTCATTTTGTTTAAATGCAGTTTTGTTTCAAAAAATCGAGCAAATTCTAAAAATACCTTCATATTTTAAGTGGGGCCATTTTTGACGGAGATATGGCCATTAATATAATATATAATTTTAGATGAGTCTGAAGTCATTTTCTTTAAATGCAGTTTTGTTTCAAAAATCGAGCAAATTCTAAAAATACCTTCATATTTGAAGTGGGGCCATTTTTGACGGAGATATGGCCATTAATACAATATATAATTTTAGATGAGTCTGAAGTCATTTTCTTTAAATGCAGTTTTGTTTCAAAAATCGAGCAAATTCTAAAAATACCTTCATATTTTAAGTGGGGCCATTTTTGACGGAGATATGGCCATTAATATAATATATAATTTTAGATGAGTCTGAAGTCATTTTCTTTAAATGCAGTTTTGTTTCAAAAATCGAGCAAATTCTAAAAATACCTTCATATTTTAAGTGGGGCCATTTTTGACGGAGATATGGCCATTAATATAATATATAATTTTAGATGAGTCTGAAGTCATTTTCTTTAAATGCAGTTTTGTTTTATAAAAAATCGAGCAAATTCTAAAAATACCTTCATATTTTAAGTGGGGCCATTTTTGACGGAGATATGGCCATTAATATAATATATAATTTTAGATGAGTCTGAAGTCATTTTCTTTAAATGCAGTTTTGTTTCAAAAATCGAGCAAATTCTAAAAATACCTTCATATTTTAAGTGGGGCCATTTTTGACGGGGATATATGGCCATTAATATAATATATAATTTTAGATGAGTCTGAAGTCATTTTCTTTAAATGCAGTTTTGTTTCAAAAATCGAGCAAATTCTAAAAATACCTTCATATTTGAAGTGGGGCCATTTTTGACGGAGATATGGCCATTAATATAATATATAATTTTAGATGAGTCTGAAGTCATTTTGTTTAAATGCAGTTTTGTTTCAAAAATCGAGCAAATTCTAAAAATACCTTCATATTTTAAGTGGGGCCATTTTTTGACGGAGATATGGCCATTAATATAATATATAATTTTAGATGAGTCTGAAGTACATTTTCTTTAAATGCAGTTTTGTTTCAAAAATCGAGCAAATTCTAAAAATACCTTCATATTTGAAGTGGGGCCATTTTTTGACGGAGATATGGCCATTAATATAATATATAATTTTAGATGAGTCTGAAGTCATTTTCTTTAAATGCAGTTTTGTTTCAAAAATCGAGCAAATTCTAAAAATACCTTCATATTTTAAGTGGGGCCATTTTTGACGGAGATATGGCCATTAATACAATATATAATTTTAGATGAGTCTGAAGTCATTTTCTTTAAATGCAGTTTTGTTTCAAAAATCGAGCAAATTCTAAAAATACCTTCATATTTTAAGTGGGGCCATTTTTGACGGAGATATGGCCATTAATACAATATATAATTTTAGATGAGTCTGAAGTCATTTTCTTTAAATGCAGTTTTGTTTCAAAAATCGAGCAAATTCTAAAAATACCTTCATATTTTAAGTGGGGCCATTTTTGACGGAGATATGGCCATTAATATAATATATAATTTTATGAGTGAGTTGAAGTCATTTTCTTTAAATGCAGTTTTGTTATAAAAATCGAGCAAATTCTAAAAATACCTTCATATTTTAAGTGGGGCCCTTTTTGACGCGGATATAGCCCTTAATATAATATATAATTTAAGATTAATACAATATATAATTTTAGATGAGTCTGAAGTCATTTTGTTTAAATTCAGTTTTGTTTCAAAAAATCGAGCAAATTCTAAAAATACCTTCATATTTGAAGTGGGGCCATTTTTGACGGAGATATGGCCATTATTTTAATATATAATTTTATATGAGTCTGAAGTCATTTTGTTTAAATGCAGTTTTGTGTATAAAAAATCGAGCAAATTCTAAAAATACCTTCATATTTTAAGTGGGGCCCTTTTTGACGCGGATATAGCCCTTAATATAATATATAATTTTAGATGAGTCTGAAGTAATTTTCTTTAAATGCAGTTTTGTTTCAAAAATCGAGCAAATTCTAAAAATACCTTCATATTTGAAGTGGGGCCATTTTTGACGGAAATATGGCCATTAATATAATATATAAATTTGGATGAGTCTGAAGACATTTTCTTTAAATGCAGTTTTGTTTTAAAAATCGAGCAAATTCTAAAAATACCTTCATATTTTAAGTGGGGCCATTTTTGACGGAGATATGGCCATTAATACAATATAAAATTTTAGATGAGTCTGAAGTCATTTTCTTTAAATGCAGTTTTGTTTCAAAAATCGAGCAAATTCTAAAAATACCTTCATATTTTAAGTGGGGCCATTTTTGACGGAGATATGGCCATTAATATAATATATAATTTTAGATGAGTCTGAAGTCATTTTCTTTAAATGCAGTTTTGATTCATAAATCGAGCAAAGTATAAAAATAACTTCATATTTTATGTGGGGCCATTTTTGACGGAGATATGGCCATTAATACAATATATAATTTTATATGAGTCTGAAGTCATTTTGTTTAAATGCAGTTTTGTGTATAAAAAATCGAGCAAATTCTAAAAATACTTTCATATTTTAAGTGGGGCCCTTTTTGACGCGGATATAGCCCTTAATATAATATATAATTTAAGATTAATACAATATATAATTTTAGATGAGTCTGAAGTCATTTTGTTTAAATTCAGTTTTGTTTCAAAAATCGAGCAAATTCTAAAAATACCTTCATATTTGAAGTGGGGCCATTTTTGACGGAGATATGGCCATTATTTTAATATATAATTTTATATGAGTCTGAAGTCATTTTGTTTAAATGCAGTTTTGTGTATAAAAAATCGAGCAAATTCTAAAAATGCCTTCATATTTTAAGTGGGCCCTTTTTGACGCGGATATAATATATAATTTTAGATGAGTCTGAAGTAATTTTCTTTAAATGCAGTTTTGTTTCAAAAATCGAGCAAATTCTAAAAATACCTTCATATTTGAAGTGGGGCCATTTTTGACGGAAATATGGCCATTAATATAATATATAAATTTGGATGAGTCTGAAGACATTTTCTTTAAATGCAGTTTTGTTTTAAAAATCGAGCAAATTCTAAAAATACCTTCATATTTGAGGTGGGGCCATTTTTGACGGAGATATGGCCATTAATACAATTTATAATTTTAGATTAATACAATATATAATTTTAGATGAGTCTGAAGTAATTTTCTTTAAATGCAGTTTTGTTGCAAAAAATCGAGCAAATTCTAAAAATACCTTCATATTTGAAGTGGGGCCATTTTTGACGGAAATATGGCCATTAATATAATATATAAATTTGGATGAGTCTGAAGACATTTTCTTTAAATGCAGTTTTGTTTTAAAAATGGAGCAAATTCTAAAAATACCTCCATATTTGAAGTGGGGCCATTTTTGACGGAGATATGGCCATTAATACAATATATAATTTTAGATTAATACAATATATCAATTTAGATGAGTCTGAAGTCATTTGGTTTAAATTCAGTTTTGTTTCAAAAATCGAGCAAAGTCTAAAAATAACTTCATTATTGGCGTGGGGCCATTTTTGACGGAGATATGGCCATTAACATAATATATAATTTTAGATGAGTCTGAAGTCATTATCTTAAAATGCAGTTTTGTTTCAAATATCGAGCAAATTCTAAAAATAACTTTATTATTGGAGTGGAGCCATTTTTGATGGAGATATGGTCATTAATACAATATATAATTTTATATGAGTCTGAAGTCATTTTGTTTAAATGCAGTTTTGTTTCGAAAATCGAGCAATTTCTAAAAGTAACTCCATATTTGAAGTGGAGCCATTTTTGACGGAGATATGGCCATTAATACAATATATAATTTTAGATGAGTCTGAAGTCATTTTCTTTAAATGCAGTTTTGTTTCAAAAATAGAGCAATTTCTAAAAGTAACTTCATATTTTATGTGGGGCCATTTTTGACGGAGATATGGCCATTAATACAATATATAATTTTAGATGAGTCTGAAGTCATTTTCTTTAAATGCAGTTTTGTTTCAAAAATCGAGCAATTTCTAAAAGTAACTCCATATTTGAAGTGGGGCCATTTTTGACAGAGATATGGCCATTAATACAATATAAAATTTTAGATGAGTCTGAAGACATTTTCTTTAAATGCAGTTTTGTTTAAAAATCGAGCAAATTCTAAAAATACCTTCAGATTTTAAGTGGGGCCATTTTTGACGGAGATATGGCCATTAATACAATATATAATTTTATTAATACAATATATAATTTTAGATGAGTCTGAAGTCATTTTCTTTAAATGCAGTTTTGTTTCAAAAATCGAGCAAATTCTAAAAATACCTTCATATTTGAAGTGGGGCCATTTTTGGAGGAGATATGGCCAAATTTAGATAATACAATATATAATTTTAGATGAGTCTGAAGTCATTTTCTTTAAATGCAGTTTTGTTTTAAAAATCGAGCAAATTCTAAAAATACCTTCATATTTGAAGTGGGGCCATTTTTGACGGAGATATGGCCATTTAATATAATATATAATTTTAGATGAGTCTGAAGTCATTTTTTTAAATGCAGTTTTGTTTCAAAAATCGAGCAAATTCTAAAAATACCTTCATATTTTAAGTGGGGCCATTTTTGACGGAGATATGGCCATTAATATAATATATAATTTTAGATGAGTCTGAAGTCATTTTCTTTAAATGCAGTTTTGTTTCAAAAATCGAGCAAATTCTAAAAATACCTTCATATTTTAAGTGGGGCCATTTTTGACGGAGATATGGCCATTAATATAATATATAATTTTAGATGAGTCTGAAGTCATTTTCTTTAAATGCAGTTTTGTGTTTAAAAAATCGAGCAAATTCTAAAAATACCTTCATATTTTAAGTGGGGCCATTTTTGACGGAGATATGGCCATTTTAATACAATATATAATTTTAGATGAGTCTGAAGTCATTTTCTTTAAATGCAGTTTTGTTTCAAAAATCGAGCAAATTCTAAAAATACCTTCATATTTTAAGTGGGGCCATTTTTGACGGAGATATATGGCCATTAATATAATATATAATTTTAGATGAGTCTGAAGTCATTTTCTTTAAATGCAGTTTTGTTTAAAAAATCGAGCAAATTCTAAAAATACCTTCATATTTGAAGTGGGGCCATTTTTGACGGAGATATGGCCATTAATACAATATATATTTTAGATTAATACAATATATAATTTTAGATGAGTCTGAAGTCATTTTCTTTAAATGCAGTTTTGTTTAAAAAATCGAGCAAATTCTAAAAATACCTTCATATTTGAAGTGGGGCCATTTTTGACGGAGATATGGCCATTAATATAATATATAATTTTAGATGAGTCTGAAGTCATTTTCTTTAAATGCAGTTTTGTTTCAAAAATCGAGCAAATTCTAAAAATACCTTCATATTTTAAGTGGGGCCATTTTTGACGGAGATATGGCCATTAATATAATATATAATTTTAGATGAGTCTGAAGTCATTTTCTTTAAATGCAGTTTTGTTTCAAAAATCGAGCAAATTCTAAAAATACCTTCATATTTGAAGTGGGGCCATTTTTTGACGGAGATATGGCCATTAATATAATATATAATTTTAGATGAGTCTGAAGTCATTTTCTTTAAATGCAGTTTTGTTTAAAAAATCGAGCAAATTCTAAAAATACCTTCATATTTGAAGTGGGGCCATTTTTGACGGAGATATGGCCATTAATATAATATATAATTTTAGATGAGTCTGAAGTCATTTTCTTTAAATGCAGTTTTGTTTCAAAAATCGAGCAAATTCTAAAAATACCTTCATATTTTAAGTGGGGCCATTTTTGACGGAGATATGGCCATTAATATAATATATAATTTTAGATGAGTCTGAAGACATTTTCTTTAAATGCAGTTTTGTTTAAAAAATCGAGCAAATTCTAAAAATACCTTCATATTTTAAGTGGGGCCATTTTTGACGGAGATATATGGCCATTAATATAATATATAATTTTAGATGAGTCTGAAGTCATTTTCTTTAAATGCAGTTTTGTTTCAAAAATCGAGCAAATTCTAAAAATACCTTCATATTTTGAAGTGGGGCCATTTTTGACGGAGATATGGCCATTAATACAATATATAATTTTAGATGAGTCTGAAGTCATTTTGTTTAAATGCAGTTTTGTTTCAAAAAATCGAGCAAATTCTAAAAATACCTTCATATTTTGAAGTGGGGCCATTTTTGACGGAGATATGGCCATTAATATAATATATAATTTTAGATGAGTCTGAAGTCATTTTCTTTAAATGCAGTTTTGTTTCAAAAATCGAGCAAATTCTAAAAATACCTTCATATTTGAAGTGGGGCCATTTTTGACGGAGATATGGCCATTAATATAATATATAATTTTAGATGAGTCTGAAGTCATTTTCTTTAAATGCAGTTTTGTTTTAAAAATCGAGCAAATTCTAAAAATACCTTCATATTTTAAGTGGGGCCATTTTTGACGGAGATATGGCCATTAATATAATATATAATTTTAGATGAGTCTGAAGTCATTTTCTTTAAATGCAGTTTTGTTTCAAAAATCGAGCAAATTCTAAAAATACCTTCATATTTGAAGTGGGGCCATTTTTGACGGAGATATGGCCATTAATACAATATATAATTTTAGATGAGTCTGAAGACATTTTCTTTAAATGCAGTTTTGTTTTAAAAATCGAGCAAATTCTAAAAATACCTTCATATTTAGGAGTGGGGCCATTTTTTTTGACGGATGAGTCTGAGTTTTTTAAATGCAGTTTTGTTTAAAAAATCGAGCAAATTCTAAAAATACCTTCATATTTTAAGTGGGGCCTTTTTGACGGGATATGGCCCTTAATATAATATATAATTTTAGATGAGTCTGAAGTAATTTTCTTTAAATGCAGTTTTGTTTCAAAAATCGAGCAAATTCTAAAAATACCTTCATATTTGAAGTGGGGCCATTTTTGACGGAAATATGGCCATTAATATAATATATAAATTTAGATGAG
Source organism: Drosophila murphyi (assembly GCA_018904325.1). Taxonomy (NCBI): domain Eukaryota; kingdom Metazoa; phylum Arthropoda; class Insecta; order Diptera; family Drosophilidae; genus Drosophila; species Drosophila murphyi. The sequence continues at coordinate 17,482 of JAEIFX010001009.1, forward strand.
TCTGAAGACATTTTCTTTAAATGCAGTTTTGTTTTAAAAATCGAGCAAATTCTAAAAATACCTTCATATTTGAAGTGGGGCCATTTTTGACGGAGATATGGCAATTAATACAATATATAATTTTAGATGAGTCTGAAGTCATTTTGTTTAAATGCAGTTTTGTTTCAAAAATCGAGCAAATTCTAAAAATACCTTCATTATTGGCGTGGGGCCATTTTTGACGGAGATATGGCCATTAATATAATATATAATTTTAGATGAGTCTGAAGTCATTTTCTTAAAATGCAGTTTTGTTTCAAAAATCGAGCAAATTCTAAAAATACCTTTATTATTTGAGTGGGGCCATTTTTGATGGAGATATGGCCATTAATACAATATATAATTTTAGATGAGTCTGAAGTCATTTTCTTTAAATGCAGTTTTGTTTCAAAAATCGAGCAATTTCTAAAAATACCTTCAGATTTTAAGTGGGGCCATTTTTGACGGAGATATGGCCATTATAACAATATATAATTTTAGATGAGTCTGAAGTCATTTTGTTTTAATGCAGTTTTGTTTCAAAAATCGAGCAATTTCTAAAAGTAACTTCATATTTTAAGTGGGGCCATTTTTGACGGAGATATGGCCATTAATACAATATATAATTTTAGATGAGTCTGAAGTCATTTTCTTTAAATGCAGTTTTGTTTCAAAAATCGAGCAAATTCTAAAAATACCTTCATATTTTAAGTGGGGCCATTTTTGACGGAGATATAGCCCTTAATATAATATATAATTTTAGATGAGTCTGAAGTCATTTTCTTTAAATGCAGTTTTGTTTCAAAAATCGAGCAAATTCTAAAAATACCTTCATATTTGAAGTGGGGCCATTTTTGACGGAGATATGGCCATTAATATAATATATAATTTTAGATGAGTCTGAAGTCATTTTGTTTAAATGCAGTTTTGTTTTAAAAATCGAGCAAATTCTAAAAATACCTTCATATTTTAAGTGGGGCCCTTTTTGACGGAGATATGGCCATTAATACAATATATAATTTTAGATGAGTCTGAAGTCATTTTCTTTAAATGCAGTTTTGTTTCAAAAAATCGAGCAAATTCTAAAAATACCTTCATATTTGAAGTGGGGCCATTTTTGACGGAGATATGGCCATTAATATAATATATAATTTTATATGAGTCTGAAGTCATTTTGTTTAAATGCAGTTTTGTTTCAAAAATCGAGCAAATTCTAAAAATACCTTCATATTTAAAGTGGGGCCATTTTTGACGGAGATATAGCCCTTAATATAATATATAATTTTAGATGAGTCTGAAGTCATTTTCTTTAAATGCAGTTTTGTTTCAAAAATCGAGCAAATTCTAAAAATACCTTCATATTTGAAGTGGGGCCATTTTTTGACGGAGATATGGCCATTAATATAATATATAATTTTAGATGAGTCTGAAGACATTTTCTTTAAATGCAGTTTTGTTTTAAAAAATCGAGCAAATTCTAAAAATACCTTCATATTTTAAGTGGGGCCATTTTTGACGGAGATATGGCCATTAATACAATATATAATTTTAATTAATACAATATATAATTTTAGATGAGTCTGAAGTCATTTTCTTTAAATGCAGTTTTGTTTCAAAAATCGAGCAAATTCTAAAAATACCTTCATATTTGAAGTGGGGCCATTTTTGACGGAGATATGGCCATTAATATAATATATAATTTTAGATGAGTCTGAAGACATTTTCTTTAAATGCAGTTTTGTTTTAAAAATCGAGCAAATTCTAAAAATACCTTCATATTTGAAGTGGGGCCATTTTTGACGGAGATATGGCCAATTTTTGACGGAGATATGGCCATTAATACAATATATAATTTTAGATGAGTCTGAAGTCATTTTCTTTAAATGCAGTTTTGTTTCAAAAATCGAGCAAAGTCTAAAAATACCTTCTTATTTGAGTGGGGCCATTTTTGACGGAGATATGGCCATTAATATAATATATAATTTTAGATGAGTCTGAAGTCATTTTCTTTAAATGCAGTTTTGTTTCAAAAATCGAGCAAATTCTAAAAATAACTTCATATTATTGGAAGTGGGGCCATTTTTGACGGAGATATGGCCATTAATACAATATATAATTTTAGATGAGTCTGAAGTCATTTTCTTTAAATGCAGTGTTGTTTCAAAAATCGAGCAAATTCTAAAAATACCTTCATATTTTAAGTGGGGCCATTTTTGACGGAGATATGGCCATTATTACAATATATAATTTTAGATGAGTCTGAAGTAATTTTCTTTAAATGCAGTTTTGTTTCAAAAATCGAGCAAATTCTAAAAATAACTTCATATTTTAAGTGGGGCCATTTTTGACGGAGATATGGCCATTAATATAATATATAATTTTAGATGAGTCTGAAGTCATTTTCTTTAAATGCAGTTTTGTGTTAAAAAATCGAGCAAATTCTAAAAATACCTTCATATTTGAAGTGGGGCCATTTTTGACGGAGATATGGCCATTAATATAATATATAATTTTAGATGAGTCTGAAGTCATTTTCTTTAAATGCAGTTTTGTTTCAAAAATCGAGCAAATTCTAAAAATACCTTCATATTTGAAGTGGGGCCATTTTTGACGGAGATATGGCCATTAATACAATATATAATTTTAGATGAGTCTGAAGACATTTTCTTTAAATGCAGTTTTGTTTATAAAAAATCGAGCAAATTCTAAAAATACCTTCATATTTTAAGTGGGGCCATTTTTGACGGAGATATGGCCATTACTTAATATAATATATAATTTTAGATGAGTCTGAAGTCATTTTGTTTAAATGCAGTTTTGTTTCAAAAAATCGAGCAAATTCTAAAAATACCTTCATATTTGAAGTGGGGCCATTTTTGACGGAGATATGGCCATTAATATAATATATTAATTTAGATGAGTCTGAAGACATTTTCTTTAAATGCAGTTTTGTTTAAAAATCGAGCAAATTCTAAAAATACCTTCATATTTTAAGTGGGGCCATTTTTGACGGAGATATGGCCATTAATACAATATATAATTTTAGATGAGTCTGAAGTCATTTTCTTTAAATGCAGTTTTGTTTCAAAAATCGAGCAAATTCTAAAAATTCATTTTTGAAGTGGGGCCATTTTTCGGAGATATGGCCATTAATACAATATATAATTTTAGATGAGTCTGAAGTCATTTTTTTAAATGCAGTTTTGTTTCAAAAATCGAGCAAATTCTAAAAATACCTTCATATTTGAAGTGGAACCATTTTTGACGGAGATATGGCCATTAAGTTAATATATAATTTTAGATGAGTCTGAAGTCATTTTCTTTAAATGCAGTTTTGTTTCAAAAATCGAGCAAAGTCTAAAAATAACTTCATTATTGGAGTGGGGCCATTTTTGACGGAGATATGGCCATTAATACAATATATAATTTTAGATGAGTCTGAAGTCATTTTCTTTAAATGCAGTTTTGTTTCAAAATCGAGCAAATTCTAAAAATACCTTCATATTTGAAGTGGAACCATTTTTGACGGAGATATGGCCATTAAGTTAATATATAATTTTAGATGAGTCTGAAGTCATTTTGTTTAAATGCAGTTTTGTTTCACAAATCGAGCAATTTCTAAAAATACCTTCATATTTGAGGTGGGGCCATTTTTGACGGAGATATCGCCATTAATACAATATATAATTTTAGATGAGTCTGAAGACATTTTCTTTAAATGCAGTTTTTTTTAAAAATCGAGCAAATTCTAAAAATACCTTCATATTTTAAGTGGGGCCATTTTGACGGAGATATGGCCATTAATACAATATATAAAAACATAATTTTAGATGAGTCTGAAGTCATTTTCTTTAAATGCAGTTTTGTTTCAAAAATCGAGCAAATTCTAAAAATACCTTCATATTATTTGAAGTGGGGCCCTTTTTGACGGAGATATGGCCATTAATATAATATATAATTTTAGATGAGTCTGAAGTCATTTTCTTTAAATGCAGTTTTGGTTTAAAAATCGAGCAAATTCTAAAAATACCTTCATATTTGAAGTGGGGCCATTTTTGACGGAGATATGGCCATTAATATATATATATAATTTTAGATGAGTCTGAAGTCATTTTCTTTAAATGCAGTTTTGTTTCAAAAATCGAGCAAATTCTAAAATACCTTCATATTTGAAGTGGGGCCATTTTTGACGGATATGGCCATTAACATAATATATAATTTTGACGATAATCTTTTTTTTTAATACAATATATAATTTTAGATGAGTCTGAAGTCATTTTCTTTAAATGCAGTTTGTGTTTAAAAATCGAGCAAATTCTAAAAATACCTTCATATTTTTAAGTGGGGCCATTTTTGACGGAGATATGGCCATTAATATAATATATAATTTTAGATGAGTCTGAAGTCATTTTCTTTAAATGCAGTTTTGTTTCAAAAATCGAGCAATTTCTAAAAATAACTTCATATTTTGAAGTGGGGCCATTTTTGACGGAGATATGGCCATTAATACAATATATAATTTTAGATGAGTCTGAAGTCATTTTGTTTTAAATGCAGTTTTGTTTCAAAAATCGAGCAAAGTCTAAAAATAACTTCATTATTGGAGTGGGGCCATTTTTGACGGAGATATGGCCATTAATACAATATATAATTTTAGATGAGTCTGAAGTCATTTTCTTTAAATGCAGTTTTGTTTCAAAAATCGAGCAAATTTCTAAAAAGTAACTTCATATTTGAAGTGGGGCCATTTTGACGGAGATATGGCCATTAATACAATATATAATTTTAGATGAGTCTGAAGTCATTTTCTTTAAATGCAGTTTTGTTTTAAAAAATCGAGCAAATTCTAAAAATACCTTCATATTTGAAGTGGGGCCATTTTTGACGGAGATATGGCCATTAATATAATATATAATTTTAGATGAGTCTGAAGTCATTTTCTTTAAATGCAGTTTTGTTTCAAAAATCGAGCAAATTCTAAAAATACCTTCATATTTTGAAGTGGGGCCATTTTTTGACGGAGATATGGCCATTAATACAATATATAATTTTAGATGAGTCTGAAGTCATTTTCTTTAAATGCAGTTTTGTTTCAAAAATCGAGCAAATTTCTAAAAATACCTTCATATTTTAAGTGGGGCCATTTTTGACGGAGATATGGCCATTAATACAATATATAATTTTAGATGAGTCTGAAGACATTTTCTTTAAATGCAGTTTTGTTTCAAAAATCGAGCAAATTCTAAAAATAACTTCATTATTTGAAGTGGGGCCATTTTTGACGGAGATATGGCCATTAATACAATATATAATTTTAGATGAGTCTGAAGTCATTTTCTTTAAATGCAGTTTTGTTTCAAAAATCGAGCAAATTCTAAAAATACCTTCATATTTTAAGTGGGGCCATTTTTTGACGGAGATATGGCCATTAATATAATATATAATTTTAGATGAGTCTGAAGTCATTTTCTTTAAATGCAGTTTTGTTTCAAAAATCGAGCAATTTCTAAAAATAACTTCATATTTGAAGTGGGGCCATTTTTTGACGGAGATATGGCCATTAATACAATATATAATTTTAGATGAGTCTGAAGTCATTTTGTTTAAATGCAGTTTTGTTTCAAAAAATCGAGCAAATTTCTAAAAATACCTTCATATTTTAAGTGGGGCCATTTTTTGACGGAGATATGGCCATTAATATAATATATAATTTTAGATGAGTCTGAAGTCATTTTCTTTAAATGCAGTTTTGTTTCATAAATCGAGCAAATTCTAAAAATACCTTCATATTTTAAGTGGGGCCATTTTTTGACGGAGATATGGCCATTAATACAATATATAATTTTAGATGAGTCTGAAGTCATTTTCTTTAAATGCAGTTTTGTTTCAAAAATCGAGCAAATTCTAAAAAGTACCTTCATATTTGAAGTGGGGCCATTTTTGACGGAGATATGGCCATTAATACAATATATAATTTTAGATGAGTCTGAAGTCATTTTCTTTAAATGCAGTTTTGTTTCATAAATCGAGCAAATTCTAAAAATACCTTCATATTTGAAGTGGGGCCATTTTTGACGGAGATATGGCCATTAATACAATATATAATTTTAGATGAGTCTGAAGTCATTTTCTTTAAATGCAGTTTTGTTTCAAAAATCGAGCAATTTCTAAAAAGTAACTTCATATTTTGAAGTGGGGCCATTTTTGACGGAGATATGGCCATTAATACAATATATAATTTTAGATGAGTCTGAAGTCATTTTCTTTAAATGCAGTTTTGTTTCAAAAATCGAGCAAATTTCTAAAAAGTACCTTCATATTTGAAGTGGGCCATTTTTGACGGAGATATGGCCATTAATATAATATATAATTTTAGATGAGTCTGAAGTCATTTTCTTTAAATGCAGTTTTGTTTCATAAAATCGAGCAAATTCTAAAAATAACTTCATATATTGACGTGGGGCCATTTTTGACGGAGATATGGCCATTAATACAATATATAATTTTAGATGAGTCTGAAGTCATTTTGTTTAAATGCAGTTTTGTTTTCAAAAATCGAGCAAATTTCTAAAAATACCTTCATATTTTGAAGTGGGGCCATTTTTGACGGAGATATGGCCATTAATATAATATATAATTTTAGATGAGTCTGAAGTCATTTTCTTTAAATGCAGTTTTGTTTCAAAAATCGAGCAAAGTCTAAAAATAACTTCATATTTGGAGTGGGGCCATTTTTTGACGGAGATATGGCCATTAATACAATATATAATTTTAGATGAGTCTGAAGACATTTTCTTTAAATGCAGTTTTGTTTCAAAAAATCGAGCAATTTCTAAAAAGTAACTTTCATATTTGAAGTGGGGCCCATTTTTTGACGGAGATATGGCCATTAATACAATATATAATTTTAGATGAGTCTGAAGTCATTTTCTTTAAATGCAGTTTTGTTTCAAAAATCGAGCAAATTCTAAAAATACCTTCATATTTGGAGTGGGGCCATTTTTGACGGAGATATGGCCATTAATACAATATATAATTTTAGATGAGTCTGAAGTCATTTTCTTTAAATGCAGTTTTGTTTCAAAAATCGAGCAATTTCTAAAAAGTACCTTCATATTTTAAGTGGGGCCATTTTTTGACGGAGATATGGCCATTAATACAATATATAATTTTAGATGAGTCTGAAGTCATTTTCTTTAAATGCAGTTTTGTTTCAAAAAATCGAGCAATTTCTAAAAATAACTTCATATTTGAAGTGGGGCCATTTTTTGACGGAGATATGGCCATTAATACAATATATAATTTTAGATGAGTCTGAAGTCATTTTCTTTAAATGCAGTTTTGTTTCAAAAATCGAGCAAATTTCTAAAAATAACTTCATATTTGATGTGGGGCCATTTTTGACGGAGATATGGCCATTAATACAATATATAATTTTAGATGAGTCTGAAGTCATTTTGTTTAAATGCAGTTTTGTTTCACAAAATCGAGCAATTTCTAAAAATACCTTCATATTTGAAGTGGGGCCATTTTTGACGGAGATATGGCCATTAATATAATATATAATTTTAGATGAGTCTGAAGTCATTTTCTTTAAATGCAGTTTTGTTTCAAAAATCGAGCAAATTCTAAAAATACCTTCATATTTGAAGTGGGGCCATTTTTGACGGAGATATGGCCATTAATACAATATATAATTTTAGATGAGTCTGAAGTCATTTTCTTTAAATGCAGTTTTGTTTCAAAAATCGAGCAATTTCTAAAAAGTAACTTCATATTTTAAGTGGGGCCATTTTTTGACAGAGATATGGCCATTAATACAATATATAATTTTAGATGAGTCTGAAGACATTTTTTTTAAATGCAGTTTTGTTTCAAAAATCGAGCAAATTTCTAAAAATACCTTCATATTTTGAAGTGGGGCCATTTTTGACGGAGATATGGCCATTAATACAATATATAATTTTAGATGAGTCTGAAGACATTTTCTTTAAATGCAGTTTTGTTTCAAAAATCGAGCAAATTCTAAAAATAACTTCATATTTTGAAGTGGGGCCATTTTTGACGGAGATATGGCCATTAATACAATATATAATTTTAGATGAGTCTGAAGTCATTTTGTTTTAAATGCAGTTTTGTTTAAAAAATCGAGCAAATTCTAAAAAGTACCTTCATATTTTAAGTGGGGCCATTTTTTGACGGAGATATGGCCATTAATATAATATATAATTTTAGATGAGTCTGAAGTCATTTTCTTTAAATGCAGTTTTGTTTCAAAAATCGAGCAATTTCTAAAAATAACTTCATATTTGAAGTGGGGCCATTTTTGACGGAGATATGGCCATTAATACAATATATAATTTTAGATGAGTCTGAAGTCATTTTCTTTAAATGCAGTTTTGTTTCAAAAATCGAGCAAATTCTAAAAATAACTTCATATTTTAAGTGGGGCCATTTTTGACGGAGATATGGCCATTAATATAATATATAATTTTAGATGAGTCTGAAGTCATTTTCTTTAAATGCAGTTTTGTTTCAAAAAATCGAGCAATTTCTAAAAATAACTTCATATTTTGAAGTGGGGCCATTTTTTGACAGAGATATGGCCATTAATACAATATATAATTTTAGATGAGTCTGAAGTCATTTTCTTTAAATGCAGTTTTGTTTCAAAAATCGAGCAAATTCTAAAAATAACTTCATATTTGAAGTGGGGCCATTTTTGACAGAGATATGGCCATTAATACAATATATAATTTTAGATGAGTCTGAAGTCATTTTTTTAAATGCAGTTTTGATTCATAACGATAATATAAAATAATTTTATATAATTTTATTTGAGTCTGAAGTCATTTTCTTTAAATGCAGTTTTGTTCCAAAAATCGAGCAATTTTTAAAAGTAACTTCATATTTTATGTGGGGCCAGTTTTGACGGAGATATGGCCATTAATACAATGTATAATTTTAGATGAGTCTGAAGTCATTTTGTTTAAATGCAGTTTTGTTTAAAAAATCGAGCAATTTCTAAAAGTAACTTTATTATTGGAGTGGGAAAATTTTTGACAGAGATATGGCCATTAATATAATATATAATTTTAGATGAGTCTGAAGTCATTTTCTTTAAATGCAGTTTTGATTCATAAATCGAGCAAAGTATAAAAATAACTTCATTATTGGCGTGGGGCCATTGACGGAGATATGGCCATTAATACAATATATGATTTTAGATGAGTCTGAAGTCATTTTGTTTAAATGCAGTTTTGTTTCACAAATCGAGCATTTTCTAGAAATACGTTCATATTTGAAGTGGGGCCATTTTTGACGGAAATATGGCCATTAATATCATATATAAATTTGGATGAGTCTAAAGACATTTTCTTTAAATGCAGTTTTGTTTTAAAAATCTAGCAAATTCTAAAAATACCTTCATATTTGAAGTGGGGCCATTTTTGACGGAGATATGGTCATTAATATAATATATCATTTTAGATGAGTCTAAAGTCATTTTCTTTAAATGCAGTTTTGATTCATAAATCGAGCAAAGTATAAAAATAACTTCATATTTTATGTGGGGCCATTTTTGACGGAGATATGGCCATTAATACAATATATAATCTTGGATGAGTCTGAAGACATTTTCTTTAAATGCAGTTTTGTTTAAAAAATCGAGCAATTTCTAAAAGTAACTTTATATTTGAAGTGGGGCCATTTTTGACAGAGATATGGCCATTAATACAATATATAATTTTAGATGAGTCTGAAGTTATTTTCTTTAAATGCAGTTTTGATTCATAAATCGAGCAAAGTATAAAAATAACTTCATTATTGGCGTGGGGCCATTTTTGACAGAGATGTGGCCATTAATACAATATATAATTTTATTTGAGTCTAAAGTCATTTTCTTTCAATGCAGTTTTGTTCCAAAAATCGAGCAATTTCTAAAAGTAACTTCATATTTTATGTGGGGCCATTTTTGACGGAGATATGGCCATTAATACAATGTATAATTTTAGATGAGTCTGAAGTCATTTTGTTTAAATGCAGTTTTGTTTAAAAAATCGAGCAATTTCTAAAAGTAACTTTATTATTGGAGTGAGAAAATTTTTGACAGAGATATGGCCATTAATATAATATATAATTTTAGATGAGTCTGAAGTCATTTTCTTTAAATGCAGTTTTGATTCATAAATCGAGCAAAGTATAAAAATAACTTCATTATTGGCGTGGGGCCATTGACGGAGATATGGCCATTAATACAATATATGATTTTAGATGAGTCTGAAGTCATTTTGTTTAAATGCAGTTTTGTTTCACAAATCGAGCATTTTCTAAAAATACGTTCATATTTGAAGTGGGGCCATTTTTTGACGGAAATATGGCCATTAATATAATATATAAATTTAGATGAGTCTAAAGACATTTTCTTTAAATGCAGTTTTGTTTCAAAAATCTAGCAAATTCTAAAAATACCTTCATATTTTTGACGGAGATATGGCCATTAATACAATATATAATTTTAGATGAGTCTGATGTCATTTTCTTTAAATGCAGTTTTGTTTCAAAAATCCAGCAATTTCTAAAAGTAACTTCATATTTTATGTGGGGCCATTTTTGACAGAGATATAGCCATTAATACAATATATAATTTTTAGGATGAGTCTGAAGTCATTTTGTTTAAATGCAGTTTTGTTTCAAAAATCGAGCAAATTCTAAAAATACCTTTATTTTGGGCCATTTTTGACGGAGATATGGCCATTAATACAATATATAATTTTAGATGAGTCTGAAGTCATTTTCTTTAAATGCAGTTTTGTTTCAAAAATCGAGCAATTTCTAAAAGTAACTTCATATTTTATGTGGGGCCATTTTTGACAGAGATATGGCCATTAATACAATATATAATTTTAGATGAGTCTGAAGTCATTTTGTTTTAAATGCAGTTTTGTTTCAAAAATCGAGCAATTTCTAAAAATACCTTCATATTTTAAGTGGGGCCATTTTTTGACAGAGATATGGCCATTAATATAATATATAATTTTAGATGAGTCTGAAGACATTTTCTTTAAATGCAGTTTTGTTTCAAAAATCGAGCAAATTCTAAAAATAACTTCATTTTTTAAGTGGGGCCATTTTTGACGGAGATATGGCCATTAATACAATATATAATTTTAGATGAGTCTGAAGTCATTTTCTTTAAATGCAGTTTTGTTTATAAAAATCGAGCAAATTTCTAAAAATACCTTCATATTTTAAGTGGGGCCATTTTTGACGGAGATATGGCCATTAATACAATATATAATTTTAGATGAGTTTTAAGTCATTTTCTTTGAATGCGGCTTTGTTTTAAAAATCGAGCAATTTCTAGAAATACCTTCATATTTGAAGTGGGGCCATTTTTCACGGAGATATGGCCATTATTACATTATATAATTTTAGATGAGTCTGAAGACATTTTCTTTAAATGCAGTTTTGTTTCAAAAATCGAGCAATTTCTAAAAATAACTTCATATTTGAAGTGGGGCCATTTTTGACGGAGATATGGCCATTAATACAATATATAATTTTAGATGAGTCTGAAGTCATTTTCTTTAAATGCAGTTTTGTTTCAAAAATCGAGCAAATTCTAAAAATACCTTCATATTTTAAGTGGGGCCATTTTTGACGGAGATATGGCCATTAATACAATATATAATTTTAGATGAGTCTGAAGTCATTTTCTTTAAATGCAGTTTTGTTTCAAAAATCGAGCAAATTTCTAAAAATAACTTCATATTTTAAGTGGGGCCATTTTTGACGGAGATATGGCCATTAATACAATATATAATTTTAGATGAGTCTGAAGTCATTTTGTTTAAATGCAGTTTTGTTTCAAAAATCGAGCAATTTCTAAAAATAACTTCATATTTTAAGTGGGGCCATTTTTGACAGAGATATGGCCATTAATACAATATATAATTTTAGATGAGTCTGAAGTCATTTTCTTTAAATGCAGTTTTGTTTCAAAAATCGAGCAATTTCTAAAAGTAACTTCATATTTTATGTGGGGCCATTTTTGACAGGAGATATGGCCATTAATACAATATATAATTTTAGGGATGAGTCTGAAGTCATTTTCTTTAAATGCAGTTTTGTTTCAAAAATCGAGCAAATTCTAAAAATACCTTCATATTTTAAGTGGGGCCATTTTTGACGGAGATATGGCCATTAATACAATATATAATTTTAGATGAGTCTGAAGTCATTTTCTTTAAATGCAGTTTTGTTTCAAAAATCGAGCAATTTCTAAAAATACCTTCATATTTTAAGTGGGGCCATTTTTGACGGAGATATGGCCATTAATACAATATATAATTTTAGATGAGTCTGAAGTCATTTTCTTTAAATGCAGTTTTGTTTAAAAAATCGAGCAATTTCTAAAAGTAACTTCATATTTTAAGTGGGGCCATTTTTGACAGAGATATGGCCATTAATACAATATATAATTTTAGATGAGTCTGAAGTCATTTTGTTTAAATGCAGTTTTGTTTCAAAAATCGAGCAATTTCTAAAAATAACGTCATTTTTGGAGTGGGGCCATTTTTGAGAGATATGGCCATTAATACAATACGTAATTTTAGATGAGTCTGAAGTCATTTTCTTTAAATGCAGTTTTGTTTCAAAAATCGAGCAAATTCTAAAAATACCTTCATATTTTAAGTGGGGCCATTTTTGACGGAGATATGGCCATTAATACAATATATAATTTTAGATGAGTCTGAAGTCATTTTCTTTAAATGCAGTTTTGTTTCAAAAATCGAGCAAATTCTAAAAATACCTTCATATTTTAAGTGGGGCCATTTTTGACGGAGATATGGCCATTAATACAATATATAATTTTAGATGAGTCTGAAGTCATTTTCTTTAAATGCAGTTTTGTTTCAAAAATCGAGCAAATTCTAAAAATAACTTCATATTTTAAGTGGGGCCATTTTTGACGGAGATATGGCCATTAATACAATATATAATTTTAGATGAGTCTGAAGTCATTTTGTTTAAATGCAGTTTTGTTTAAAAAATCGAGCAATTTCTAAAAATACCTTCATATTTTAAGTGGGGCCATTTTTGACGGAGATATGGCCATTAATACAATATATAATTTTAGATGAGTCTGAAGTCATTTTCTTTAAATGCAGTTTTGTTTCAAAAATCGAGCAAATTCTAAAAATACCTTCATATTTTAAGTGGGGCCTTCTTTGACGGAGATATGGCCATTAATACAATATATAATTTTAGATGAGTCTGAAGTCATTTTCTTTAAATGCAGTTTTGTTTCAAAAATCGAGCAATTTCTAAAAAGTAACTTCATATTTTAAGTGGGGCCATTTTTGACAGAGATATGGCCATTAATACAATATATAATTTTAGATGAGTCTGAAGTCATTTTCTTTAAATGCAGTTTTGTTTCAAAAATCGAGCAAATTCTAAAAATAACTTCATATTTTAAGTGGGGCCATTTTTGACGGAGATATGGCCATTAATACAATATATAATTTTAGATGAGTCTGAAGTCATTTTCTTTAAATGCAGTTTTGTTTCAAAAATCGAGCAAATTCTAAAAATACCTTCATATTTTAAGTGGGGCCATTTTTGACAGAGATATGGCCATTAATACAATATATAATTTTAGATGAGTCTGAAGTCATTTTCTTTAAATGCAGTTTTGTTTCAAAAATCGAGCAAATTCTAAAAATACCTTCATATTTTAAGTGGGGCCATTTTTGACGGAGATATGGCCATTAATACAATATATAATTTTAGATGAGTCTGAAGTCATTTTCTTTAAATGCAGTTTTGTTTCAAAAATCGAGCAAATTCTAAAAATACCTTCAGATTTTAAGTGGGGCCATTTTTGACAGAGATATGGCCATTAATACAATATATAATTTTAGATGAGTCTGAAGTCATTTTGTTTAAATGCAGTTTTGTTTCAAAAATCGAGCAATATCTAAAAGTAACTTCATATTTTATGTGGGGCCATTTTTGACGGAGATATGGCCATTAATACAATATATAATTTTAGATGAGTCTGAAGACATTTTCTTTAAATGCAGTTTTGTTTTAAAAATCGAGCAAATTCTAAAAATACCTTCATATTTTAAGTGGGGCCATTTTTGACGGAGATATGGCCATTAATATAATATATAATTTTAGATGAGTCTGAAGACATTTTCTTTAAATGCAGTTTTGTTTCAAAAATCGAGCAAATTCTAAAAATACCTTCAGATTTTAAGTGGGCCATTTTTGACAGAGATATGGCCATTAATACAATATATAATTTTAGATGAGTCTGAAGTCATTTTGTTTAAATGCAGTTTTGTTTAAAAAATCGAGCAATTTCTAAAAGTAACTTCATATTTTATGTGGGGCCATTTTTGACGGAGATATGGCCATTAATACAATATATAATTTTAGATGAGTCTGAAGTCATTTTCTTTAAATGCAGTTTTGTTTCAAAAATCGAGCAAATTCTAAAAATACCTTCATGTTTTTAAGTGGGCCATTTTTGACGGAGATATGGCCATTAATACAATATATAATTTTAGATGAGTCTGAAGTCATTTTCTTTAAATGCAGTTTTGTTTCAAAAATCGAGCAATTTCTAAAAATAACTTCATATTTTAAGTGGGGCCATTTTTGACGGAGATATGGCCATTAATACAATATATAATTTTAGATGAGTCTGAAGTCATTTTCTTTAAATGCAGTTTTGTTTCAAAAATCGAGCAAATTCTAAAAATAACTTCATATTTTATGTGGGGCCATTTTTGACAGAGATATGGCCATTAATACAATATATAATTTTAGATGAGTCTGAAGTCATTTTCTTTAAATGCAGTTTTGTTTCAAAAATCGAGCAAATTCTAAAAATAACTTCATATTTTATGTGGGGCCATTTTTGACGGAGATATGGCCATTAATACAATATATAATTTTAGATGAGTCTGAAGTCATTTTGTTTAAATGCAGTTTTGTTTAAAAAATCGAGCAATTTCTAAAAGTAACTTCATTATTTGAAGTGGGGCCATTTTTGACAGAGATATGGCCATTAATATAATATATAATTTTAGATGAGTCTGAAGTCATTTTGTTTAAATGCAGTTTTGTTTCATAAATCGAGCAAAGTATAAAAATAACTTCATTATTGGCGTGGGGCCATTTTTGACGGAGATATGGCCATTAATACAATATATGATTTTAGATGAGTCTGAAGTCATTTTGTTTAAATGCAGTTTTGTTTCACAAATCGAGCAATTTCTAAAAATACGTTCATATTTGAAGTGGGGCCATTTTTGACGGAGATATGGCCATTAATATAATATATAAATTTGGATGAGTCTAAAGACATTTTCTTTAAATGCAGTTTTGTTTTAAAAATCTAGCAAATTCTAAAAATACCTTCATATTTTTGACGGAGATATGGCCATTAATACAATATATAATTTTAGATGAGTCTGATGTCATTTTCTTTAAATGCAGTTTTGTTTCAAAAATCCAGCAATTTCTAAAAGTAACTTCATATTTTATGTGGGGCCATTTTTGACAGAGATATAGCCATTAATACAATATATAATTTTAGATGAGTGATGAGTCTGAAGTCATTTTGTTTAAATGCAGTTTTGTTTCAAAAATCGAGCAAATTCTAAAAAATATACTTTGCCATTTTTGACGGAGATATGGCCATTAATACAATATATAATTTTAGATGAGTCTGATGTCATTTTCTTTAAATGCAGTTTTGTTTCAAAAATCGAGCAATTTCTAAAAGTAACTTCATATTTTATGTGGGGCCATTTTTGACAGAGATATGGCCATTAATACAATATATAATTTTAGATGAGTCTGAAGTCATTTTGTTTTAATGCAGTTTTATTTAAAAAATCGAGCAATTTCTAAAAGTAACTTCATATTTTATGTGGGGCCATTTTTGACAGAGATATGGCCATTAATACAATATATAATTTTAGATGAGTCTGAAGACATTTTCTTTAAATGCAGTTTTGTTTCAAAAATCGAGCATATTCTAAAAATAACTTCATTATTGGAAGTGGGGCCATTTTTGATGGAGATATGGCCATTAATACAATATATAATTTTAGATGAGTCTGAAGTCATTTTGTTTAAATGCAGTTTTGTTTTATAAAAATCGAGCAAATTCTAAAAATACCTTCATATTTTAAGTGGGGCCATTTTTGACGCAGATATAGCCATTAATATAATATATAATTTTAGATGAGTCTGAAGTAATTTTCTTTAAATGCAGTTTTGTTTTAAAAATCGAGCAATTTCTAAAAATACCTTCATATTTGAAGTGGGGCCATTTTTGACGGAAATATGGCCATTTATACAATATATAAATATGGATGAGTCTGAAGACATTTTGTTTAAGTTCAGTTTTGTTTTAAAAATCGAGCAAATTCTAAAAATACCTTCATATTTGAAGTGGGGCCATTTTTGACGGAGATATGGCCATTAATATAATATATAATTTTAGATGAGTCTGAAGTCATTTTCTTTAAATGCAGTTTTGTTTCAAAAATCGAGCAAATCTTAAAAATACCTTCAGATTTTAAGTGGGGCCATTTTTGACGGAGATATGGCCATTAATACAATATATAATTTTAGATGAGTCTGAAGTCATTTTCTTTAAATGCAGTTTTGTTTCATAAATCGAGCAAATTCTAAAAATAACTTCATTATTGGCGTGGGGCCATTTTTGACGGAGATATGGCCATTAATACAATATATAATTTTAGATGAGTCTGAAGTCATTTTGTTTAAATGCAGTTTTGTTTCAAAAATCCAGCAATTTCTAAAAGTAACTTCATATTTTATGTGGGGCCATTTTTGACAGAGATATGGCCATTAATACAATATATAATTTTAGATGAGTCTGAAGTCATTTTCTTTAAATGCAGTTTTGTTTAAAAAATCGAGCAATTTCTAAAAGTAACTTCATATTTTATGTGGGGCCATTTTTGACAGAGATATAGCCATTAATACAATATATAATTTTAGATGAGTGATGAGTCTGAAGTCATTTTGTTTAAATGCAGTTTTGTTTCAAAAATCGAGCAAATTCTAAAAATACCTTCATATTTTGGGGCCATTTTTGACGGAGATATGGCCATTAATACAATATATAATTTTAGATGAGTCTGAAGTCATTTTCTTTAAATGCAGTTTTGTTTCAAAAATCGAGCAATTTCTAAAAGTAACTTCATATTTTATGTGGGGCCATTTTTGACAGAGATATGGCCATTAATACAATATATAATTTTAGATGAGTCTGAAGTCATTTTTTTTAAATGCAGTTTTGTTTAAAAAATCGAGCAATTTCTAAAAGTAACTTCATATTTTATGTGGGGCCATTTTTGACAGAGATATGGCCATTAATACAATATATAATTTTAGATGAGTCTGAAGTCATTTTGTTTAAATGCAGTTTTGTTTCAAAAATCGAGCAAATTTCTAAAAATACCTTCATATTTTAAGTGGGGCCATTTTTGACGGAGATATGGCCATTAATACAATATATAATTTTAGATGAGTCTGAAGTCATTTTGTTTAAATGCAGTTTTGTTTCAAAAATCGAGCAATTTCTAAAAATACCTTCATATTTTAAGTGGGGCCATTTTTTGACGGAGATATGGCCATTAATACAATATATAATTTTAGATGAGTCTGAAGACATTTTCTTTAAATGCAGTTTTGTTTTCAAAAATCGAGCAAATTCTAAAAATACCTTCAGATTTTAAGTGGGGCCATTTTTGACGGAGATATGGCCATTAATACAATATATAATTTTAGATGAGTCTGAAGTCATTTTTTTTAAATGCAGTTTTGTTTAAAAAATCGAGCAATTTCTAAAAGTAACTTCATATTTTATGTGGGGCCATTTTTGACAGAGATATGGCCATTAATACAATATATAATTTTAGATGAGTCTGAAGTCATTTTCTTTAAATGCAGTTTTGTTTCAAAAATCGAGCAATTTCTAAAAGTAACTTCATATTTTATTTTAAGTGGCCCATTTTTGACAGAGATATGGCCATTAATACAATATATAATTTTAGATGAGTCTGAAGTCATTTTGTTTAAATGCAGTTTTGTTTCAAAAATCGAGCAATTTCTAAAAATACCTTCATATTTTAAGTGGGGCCATTTTTGACAGAGATATGGCCATTAATACAATATATAATTTTAGATGAGTCTGAAGTCATTTTTTTTAAATGCAGTTTTGTTTCAAAAATCGAGCAAATTCTAAAAATACCTTCATATTTTAAGTGGGGCCATTTTTGACGGAGATATGGCCATTAATATAATATATAATTTTAGATGAGTCTGAAGTCATTTTCTTTAAATGCAGTTTTGTTTCAAAAATCGAGCAAATTCTAAAAATACCTTCAGATTTTAAGTGGGGCCATTTTTGACAGAGATATGGCCATTAATACAATATATAACTTTAGATGAGTCTGAAGTCATTTTGTTTAAATGCAGTTTTGTTTCAAAAATCGAGCAATATCTAAAAGTAACTTCATATTTTATGTGGGGCCATTTTTGACGGAGATATGGCCATTAATACAATATATAATTTTAGATGAGTCTGAAGACATTTTCTTTAAATGCAGTTTTGTTTTAAAAATCGAGCAAATTCTAAAAATACCTTCATATTTTAAGTGGGGCCATTTTTGACGGAGATATGGCCATTAATACAATATATAATTTTAGATGAGTCTGAAGTCATTTTCTTTAAATGCAGTTTTGTTTCAAAAATCGAGCAAATTCTAAAAATACCTTCAGATTTTAAGTGGGGCCATTTTTGACGGAGATATGGCCATTAATACAATATATAATTTTAGATGAGTCTGAAGACATTTTGTTTAAATGCAGTTTTGTTTCAAAAATCGAGCAATTTCTAAAAGTAACTTCATATTTTATGTGGGGCCATTTTTGACGGAGATATGGCCATTAATACAATATATAATTTTAGATGAGTCTGAAGTCATTTTCTTTAAATGCAGTTTTGTTTCAAAAATCGAGCAAATTCTAAAAATACCTTCAGATTTTAAGTGGGCCATTTTTGACAGAGATATGGCCATTAATACAATATATAATTTTAGATGAGTCTGAAGTCATTTTGTTTTAAATGCAGTTTTGTTTAAAAAATCGAGCAATTTCTAAAAGTAACTTCATATTTTATGTGGGGCCATTTTTGACGGAGATATGGCCATTAATACAATATATAATTTTAGATGAGTCTGAAGTCATTTTCTTTAAATGCAGTTTTGTTTCAAAAATCGAGCAAATTCTAAAAATACCTTCAGATTTTAAGTGGGGCCATTTTTGACAGAGATATGGCCATTAATACAATATATAATTTTAGATGAGTCTGAAGTCATTTTCTTTAAATGCAGTTTTGTTTCAAAAATCGAGCAAATTCTAAAAATACCTTCAGATTTTAAGTGGGGCCATTTTTGACAGAGATATGGCCATTAATACAATATATAATTTTAGATGAGTCTGAAGTCATTTTGTTTAAATGCAGTTTTGTTTCAAAAAATCGAGCAATATCTAAAAGTAACTTCATATTTTATGTGGGGCCATTTTTGACGGAGATATGGCCATTAATACAATATATAATTTTAGATGAGTCTGAAGACATTTTCTTTAAATGCAGTTTTGTTTCAAAAATCGAGCAAATTCTAAAAATACGTTCAGATTTTAAGTGGGTCCATTTTGACAGAGATATGGTCATTAATACAATATATAATTTTAGATGAGTCTGAAGTCATTTTGTTTTAATGCAGTTTTGTTTAAAAAATCGAGCAATTTCTAAAAGTAACTTCATATTTTATGTGGGGCCATTTTTGACGGAGATATGGCCATTAATACAATATATAATTTTAGATGAGTCTGAAGTCATTTTCTTTAAATGCAGTTTTGTTTCAAAAATCGAGCAAATTCTAAAAATACCTTCAGATTTTAAGTGGGGCCATTTTTGACAGAGATATGGCCATTAATACAATATATAATTTTAGATGAGTCTGAAGTCATTTTCTTTAAATGCAGTTTTGTTTCAAAAATCGAGCAAATTCTAAAAATACCTTCAGATTTTAAGTGGGGCCATTTTTGACAGAGATATGGCCATTAATACAATATATAACTTTAGATGAGTCTGAAGTCATTTTGTTTAAATGCAGTTTTGTTTCAAAAATCGAGCAATATCTAAAAGTAACTTCATATTTTATGTGGGGCCATTTTTGACGGAGATATGGCCATTAATACAATATATAATTTTAGATGAGTCTGAAGTCATTTTCTTTAAATGCAGTTTTGTTTCAAAAATCGAGCAAATTCTAAAAATACCTTCATATTTTAAGTGGGGCCATTTTTGACAGAGATATGGCCATTAATACAATATATAATTTTA
The DNA here is from genome assembly GCA_018904325.1 of Drosophila murphyi. Taxonomy (NCBI): domain Eukaryota; kingdom Metazoa; phylum Arthropoda; class Insecta; order Diptera; family Drosophilidae; genus Drosophila; species Drosophila murphyi. The sequence continues at coordinate 37,970 of JAEIFX010001009.1, forward strand.
GATGAGTCTGAAGTCATTTTCTTTAAATGCAGTTTTGTTTCAAAAATCGAGCAAATTCTAAAAATACCTTCATATTTTAAGTGGGGCCATTTTTGACGGAGATATGGCCATTAATACAATATATAATTTTAGATGAGTCTGAAGTCATTTTGTTTAAATGCAGTTTTGTTTCAAAAATCGAGCAAATTCTAAAAATACCTTCAGATTTTAAGTGGGGCCATTTTTGACAGAGATATGGCCATTAATACAATATATAATTTTAGATGAGTCTGAAGTCATTTTCTTTAAATGCAGTTTTGTTTCAAAAATCGAGCAAATTCTAAAAATACCTTCAGATTTTAAGTGGGGCCATTTTTGACAGAGATATGGCCATTAATACAATATATAATTTTAGATGAGTCTGAAGTCATTTTGTTTAAATGCAGTTTTGTTTCAAAAATCGAGCAAATTCTAAAAGTAACTTCATATTTTATGTGGGGCCATTTTTGACGGAGATATGGCCATTAATACAATATATAATTTTAGATGAGTCTGAAGTCATTTTCTTTAAATGCAGTTTTGTTTCAAAAATCGAGCAAATTCTAAAAATACCTTCAGATTTTAAGTGGGGCCATTTTTGACAGAGATATGGCCATTAATACAATATATAATTTTAGATGAGTCTGAAGTCATTTTGTTTAAATGCAGTTTTGTTTCAAAAATCGAGCAAATTCTAAAAATACCTTCATATTTTAAGTGGGGCCATTTTTGACAGAGATATGGCCATTAATACAATATATAATTTTAGATGAGTCTGAAGTCATTTTGTTTAAATGCAGTTTTGTTTCAAAAATCGAGCAAATTCTAAAAATACCTTCATATTTTAAGTGGGGCCATTTTTGACGGAGATATGGCCATTAATACAATATATAATTTTAGATGAGTCTGAAGTCATTTTCTTTAAATGCAGTTTTGTTTCAAAAATCGAGCAAATTCTAAAAATACCTTCAGATTTTAAGTGGGGCCATTTTTGACGGAGATATGGCCATTAATACAATATATAATTTTAGATGAGTCTGAAGTCATTTTGTTTAAATGCAGTTTTGTTTCAAAAATCGAGCAAATTCTAAAAATACCTTCATATTTTAAGTGGGGCCATTTTTGACGGAGATATGGCCATTAATACAATATATAATTTTAGATGAGTCTGAAGTCATTTTCTTTAAATGCAGTTTTGTTTCAAAAATCGAGCAAATTCTAAAAATACCTTCAGATTTTAAGTGGGGCCATTTTTGACAGAGATATGGCCATTAATACAATATATAATTTTAGATGAGTCTGAAGTCATTTTCTTTAAATGCAGTTTTGTTTCAAAAATCGAGCAATATTCTAAAAATAACTTCATATTTTAAGTGGGGCCATTTTTGACAGAGATATGGCCATTAATACAATATATAATTTTAGATGAGTCTGAAGTCATTTTGTTTAAATGCAGTTTTGTTTCAAAAAATCGAGCAAATTCTAAAAATACCTTCATATTTTAAGTGGGGCCATTTTTGACAGAGATATGGCCATTAATACAATATATAATTTTAGATGAGTCTGAAGTCATTTTCTTTAAATGCAGTTTTGTTTCAAAAATCGAGCAAATTCTAAAAATACCTTCATATTTTAAGTGGGGCCATTTTTGACGGAGATATGGCCATTAATACAATATATAATTTTAGATGAGTCTGAAGTCATTTTCTTTAAATGCAGTTTTGTTTCAAAAATCGAGCAAATTTCTAAAAATACCTTCATATTTTAAGTGGGGCCATTTTTGACAGAGATATGGCCATTAATACAATATATAATTTTAGATGAGTCTGAAGTCATTTTGTTTAAATGCAGTTTTGTTTCAAAAATCGAGCAAATTCTAAAAATAACTTCATATTTTATGTGGGGCCATTTTTGACGGAGATATGGCCATTAATACAATATATAATTTTAGATGAGTCTGAAGTCATTTTCTTTAAATGCAGTTTTGTTTCAAAAATCGAGCAAATTCTAAAAATACCTTCATATTTTAAGTGGGGCCATTTTTGACAGAGATATGGCCATTAATACAATATATAATTTTAGATGAGTCTGAAGTCATTTTGTTTAAATGCAGTTTTGTTTCAAAAATCGAGCAATTTCTAAAAATAACTTCATATTTTAAGTGGGGCCATTTTTGACGGAGATATGGCCATTAATACAATATATAATTTTAGATGAGTCTGAAGTCATTTTCTTTAAATGCAGTTTTGTTTCAAAAATCGAGCAAATTCTAAAAATACCTTCATATTTTAAGTGGGGCCATTTTTGACGGAGATATGGCCATTAATACAATATATAATTTTAGATGAGTCTGAAGTCATTTTCTTTAAATGCAGTTTTGTTTCAAAAATCGAGCAAATTCTAAAAATACCTTCAGATTTTAAGTGGGGCCATTTTTGACGGAGATATGGCCATTAATACAATATATAATTTTAGATGAGTCTGAAGTCATTTTGTTTAAATGCAGTTTTGTTTCAAAAATCGAGCAATTTCTAAAAATACCTTCATATTTTAAGTGGGGCCATTTTTGACAGAGATATGGCCATTAATACAATATATAATTTTAGATGAGTCTGAAGTCATTTTCTTTAAATGCAGTTTTGTTTCAAAAATCGAGCAAATTCTAAAAATACCTTCAGATTTTAAGTGGGGCCATTTTTGACGGAGATATGGCCATTAATACAATATATAATTTTAGATGAGTCTGAAGTCATTTTCTTTAAATGCAGTTTTGTTTCAAAAATCGAGCAATTTCTAAAAATACCTTCATATTTTAAGTGGGGCCATTTTTGACGGAGATATGGCCATTAATACAATATATAATTTTAGATGATTCTGAAGTCATTTTCTTTAAATGCAGTTTTGTTTAAAAAATCGAGCAATTTCTAAAAGTAACTTCATATTTTATGTGGGGCCATTTTTGACAGAGATATAGCCGTTAATACAATATATAATTTTAGATGAGTCTGAAGTCATTTTGTTTAAATGAAGTTTTGTTTCAAAAATCGAGCAATTTCTAAAAGTAACTCCATATTTTAAGTTGGCCCATTTTTGACACAGATATGGCCATTAATTCAATATATAACTTTAGATGAGTCTGAAGTCATTTTGTTTAAATGCAGTTTTGTTTCACAAATCGAGCAATTTCTAAAAATACCTTCATATTTGAAGTGGGGCCATTTTTGACAGAGATATAGCCATTATTACAATATATAATTTTAGATGAGTCTGATGTCATTTTTTTTAAATGCAGTTTTGTTTCAAAAATCGAGCAAATTCTAAAAATACCTTCAGATTTTAAGTGGGGCCATTTTTGACGGAGATATGGCCATTAATATAATATATAATTTTAGATGAGTCTGAAGTCATTTTCTTTAAATGCAGTTTTGATTCAAAAATCGAGCAAATTCTAAAAATACCTTCAGATTTTAAGTGGGGCCATTTTTGACAGAGATATGGCCATTAATACAATATATAACTTTAGATGAGTCTGAAGTCATTTTGTTTAAATGCAGTTTTGTTTCACAAATCGAGCAATATCTAAAAGTAAATTCATATTTTATGTGGGGCCATTTTTGACGGAGATATGGCCATTAATACAATATATAAATTTGGATGAGTCTGAAGACATTTTCTTTAAATGCAGTTTTGTTTTAAAAATCGAGCAAATTCTAAAAATACCTTCATATTTGAAGTGGGGCCATTTTTGACGCAGATATGGCCATTAATATAATATATAATTTTAGATGAGTCTGAAGTAATTTTCTTTAAATGCAGTTTTGTTTCAAAAATCGAGCAAATTCTAAAAATACCTTCAGATTTTAAGTGGGGCCATTTTTGACAGAGATATGGCCATTAATACAATATATAATTTTAGATGAGTCTGAAGTCATTTTGTTTAAATGCAGTTTTGTTTCAAAAATCGAGCAATATCTAAAAGTAACTTCATATTTTATGTGGGGCCATTTTTGACGGAGATATGGCCATTAATACAATATATAATTTTAGATGAGTCTGAAGACATTTTCTTTAAATGCAGTTTTGTTTCAAAAATCGAGCAAATTCTAAAAATACCTTCAGATTTTAAGTGGGGCCATTTTTGACAGAGATATGGTCATTAATACAATATATAATTTTAGATGAGTCTGAAGTCATTTTGTTTAAATGCAGTTTTGTTTCAAAAATCGAGCAATTTCTAAAAGTAACTTCATATTTTATGTGGGGCCATTTTTGACGGAGATATGGCCATTAATACAATATATAATTTTAGATGAGTCTGAAGTCATTTTCTTTAAATGCAGTTTTGTTTCAAAAATCGAGCAAATTCTAAAAATACCTTCAGATTTTAAGTGGGGCCATTTTTGACAGAGATATGGCCATTAATACAATATATAATTTTAGATGAGTCTGAAGTAATTTTCTTTAAATGCAGTTTTGTTTCAAAAATCGAGCAAATTCTAAAAATACCTTCAGATTTTAAGTGGGGCCATTTTTGACAGAGATATGGCCATTAATACAATATATAATTTTAGATGAGTCTGAAGTCATTTTGTTTAAATGCAGTTTTGTTTCAAAAATCGAGCAATATCTAAAAGTAACTTCATATTTTATGTGGGGCCATTTTTGACGGAGATATGGCCATTAATACAATATATAATTTTAGATGAGTCTGAAGACATTTTCTTTAAATGCAGTTTTGTTTCAAAAATCGAGCAAATTCTAAAAATACCTTCAGATTTTAAGTGGGGCCATTTTTGACAGAGATATGGCCATTAATACAATATATAATTTTAGATGAGTCTGAAGTCATTTTCTTTAAATGCAGTTTTGTTTCAAAAATCGAGCAAATTCTAAAAATACCTTCATATTTTATGTGGGGCCATTTTTGACGGAGATATGGCCATTAATACAATATATAATTTTAGATGAGTCTGAAGACATTTTCTTTAAATGCAGTTTTGTTTCAAAAATCGAGCAAATTCTAAAAATACCTTCAGATTTTAAGTGGGGCCATTTTTGACAGAGATATGGCCATTAATACAATATATAATTTTAGATGAGTCTGAAGTCATTTTGTTTAAATGCAGTTTTGTTTCAAAAATCGAGCAAATTCTAAAAATAACTTCATATTTTAGTGGGGCCATTTTTGACAGAGATATGGCCATTAATACAATATATAATTTTAGATGAGTCTGAAGTCATTTTGTTTAAATGCAGTTTTGTTTCAAAAATCGAGCAAATTCTAAAAATACCTTCATAATTTTAAGTGGGGCCATTTTTGACGGAGATATGGCCATTAATACAATATATAATTTTAGATGAGTCTGAAGTCATTTTCTTTAAATGCAGTTTTGTTTCAAAAATCGAGCAAATTCTAAAAATACCTTCATATTTTAAGTGGGGCCATTTTTGACAGAGATATGGCCATTAATACAATATATAATTTTAGATGAGTCTGAAGTCATTTTCTTTAAATGCAGTTTTGTTTCAAAAATCGAGCAAATTCTAAAAATACCTTCAGATTTTAAGTGGGGCCATTTTTGACAGAGATATGGCCATTAATACAATATATAATTTTAGATGAGTCTGAAGTCATTTTGTTTAAATGCAGTTTTGTTTCAAAAAATCGAGCAAATTCTAAAAATACCTTCATATTTTATGTGGGGCCATTTTTGACAGAGATATGGCCATTAATACAATATATAATTTTAGATGAGTCTGAAGTCATTTTCTTTAAATGCAGTTTTGTTTCAAAAATCGAGCAAATTCTAAAAATACCTTCAGATTTTAAGTGGGGCCATTTTTGACAGAGATATGGCCATTAATACAATATATAATTTTAGATGAGTCTGAAGTCATTTTGTTTAAATGCAGTTTTGTTTCAAAAATCGAGCAATTTCTAAAAGTAACTTCATATTTTATGTGGGGCCATTTTTGACGGAGATATGGCCATTAATACAATATATAATTTTAGATGAGTCTGAAGTCATTTTCTTTAAATGCAGTTTTGTTTCAAAAATCGAGCAAATTCTAAAAATACCTTCATATTTTAAGTGGGGCCATTTTTGACGGAGATATGGCCATTAATACAATATATAATTTTAGATGAGTCTGAAGTCATTTTCTTTAAATGCAGTTTTGTTTCAAAAATCGAGCAATTTTTAAAAATACCTTCAGATTTTAAGTGGGGCCATTTTTGACGGAGATATGGCCATTAATACAATATATAATTTTAGATGAGTCTGAAGACATTTTCTTTAAATGCAGTTTTGTTTCAAAAATCGAGCAATATCTAAAAGTAACTTCATATTTTATGTGGGGCCATTTTTGACGGAGATATGGCCATTAATACAATATATAATTTTAGATGAGTCTGAAGACATTTTCTTTAAATGCAGTTTTGTTTCAAAAATCGAGCAAATTCTAAAAATACCTTCAGATTTTAAGTGGGGCCATTTTTGACAGAGATATGGCCATTAATACAATATATAATTTTAGATGAGTCTGAAGACATTTTCTTTAAATGCAGTTTTGTTTCAAAAATCGAGCAAATTCTAAAAATACCTTCATATTTTATGTGGGGCCATTTTTGACAGAGATATGGCCATTAATACAATATATAATTTTAGATGAGTCTGAAGACATTTTCTTTAAATGCAGTTTTGTTTCAAAAATCGAGCAATTTCTAAAAATACCTTCATATTTTAAGTGGGGCCATTTTTGACAGAGATATAGCCATTAATACAATATATAATTTTAGATGAGTCTGAAGTCATTTTGTTTAAATGCAGTTTTGTTTCAAAAATCGAGCAAATTCTAAAAATACCTTCATATTTTAAGTGGGGCCATTTTTGACGGAGATATGGCCATTAATACAATATATAATTTTAGATGAGTCTGAAGACATTTTCTTTAAATGCAGTTTTGTTTCAAAAATCGAGCAAATTCTAAAAATACCTTCAGATTTTAAGTGGGGCCATTTTTGACGAGATATGGCCATTAATACAATATATAATTTTAGATGAGTCTGAAGACATTTTCTTTAAATGCAGTTTTGTTTCAAAAATCGAGCAAATTCTAAAAATAACTTCATATTTTAAGTGGGGCCATTTTTGACGGAGATATGGCCATTAATACAATATATAATTTTAGATGAGTCTGAAGTCATTTTGTTTAAATGCAGTTTTGTTTCAAAAATCGAGCAATTTCTAAAAGTAACTTCATATTTTAAGTGGGGCCATTTTTGACAGAGATATGGCCATTAATACAATATATAATTTTAGATGAGTCTGAAGTCATTTTGTTTAAATGCAGTTTTGTTTCAAAAATCGAGCAATTTCTAAAAAATACCTATATTTTAAGTGGGGCCATTTTTGACGAGATATGGCCATTAATACAATATATAATTTTAGATGAGTCTGAAGTCATTTTGTTTAAATGCAGTTTTGTTTCAAAAATCGAGCAATTTCTAAAAATACCTTCATATTTTAAGTGGGGCCATTTTTGACAGAGATATGGCCATTAATACAATATATAATTTTAGATGAGTCTGAAGTCATTTTCTTTAAATGCAGTTTTGTTTCAAAAAATCGAGCAAATTCTAAAAATACCTTCATATTTTAAGTGGGGCCATTTTTGACAGAGATATGGCCATTAATACAATATATAATTTTAGATGAGTCTGAAGTCATTTTCTTTAAATGCAGTTTTGTTTCAAAAATCGAGCAAATTCTAAAAATACCTTCAGATTTTAAGTGGGGCCATTTTTGACGGAGATATGGCCATTAATACAATATATAATTTTAGATGAGTCTGAAGACATTTTCTTTAAATGCAGTTTTGTTTCAAAAATCGAGCAAATTCTAAAAATAACCTTCATATTTTAAGTGGGGCCATTTTTGACGGAGATATGGCCATTAATACAATATATAATTTTAGATGAGTCTGAAGTCATTTTGTTTAAATGCAGTTTTGTTTCAAAAATCGAGCAATTTCTAAAAATAACTTCATATTTTATGTGGGGCCATTTTTGACGGAGATATGGCCATTAATACAATATATAATTTTAGATGAGTCTGAAGTCATTTTCTTTAAATGCAGTTTTGTTTCAAAAATCGAGCAAATTCTAAAAATAACTTCATATTTTATGTGGGGCCATTTTTGACGGAGATATGGCCATTAATACAATATATAATTTTAGATGAGTCTGAAGTCATTTTCTTTAAATGCAGTTTTGTTTCAAAAAATTTCTAAAAAATAACTTCATATTTTAAGTGTGGGCCATTTTTGACGGAGATATGGCCATTAATACAATATATAATTTTAGATGAGTCTGAAGTCATTTTGTTTAAATGCAGTTTTGTTTCAAAAATCGAGCAAATTCTAAAAATACCTTCATGTTTCACGAAGATATGGCCATTAATACAATATGTAATTTTAGATGAGTCTGATGTCATTATCTTTAAATGCAGTTTTGTTTCAAAAATCGAGCAAATTCTAATAATACCATCAGATTTTAAGTGGGGCCATTTTTGACAGAGATATGACCATTAATACAATATATAACTTTAGATGAGTCTGAAGTCATTTTGTTTAAATGCAATTTTGTTTCACAAATCGAGCAATATCTAAAAGTAACTTCATATTTTATGTGGGGCCATTTTTGACGGAGATATGGCCATTAATACAATATATAATTTTAGATGAGTCTGAAGACATTTTCTTTAAATGCAGTTTTGTTTCAAAAATCGAGCAAATTCTAAAAATACCTTTAGATTTTAAGTGGGGCCATTTTTGACGGAGATATGGCCATTAATACAATATATAATTTTAGATGAGTCTGAAGATATTTTCTTTAAATGCAGTTTTGTTTCAAAAATCGAGCAAATTCTAAAAATAACTTCATTATTGGAGTGGGGCCATTTTTGACGGAGATATGGCCATTAATGCAATATATAATTTTAGATGAGTCTGAAGACATTTTGTTTAAATGCAGTTTTGTTTAAAAAATCGAGCAATTTCTAAAAGTAACTTCATATTTTATGTGGGGCCATTTTGACAGGATATAGCCATTAACACAATATATAATTTTAGATGAGTCTGAAGACATTTTCTTTAAATGCAGTTTTGTTTCAAAAATCGAGAAATTCTAAAAGTAACTCCATATTTTAAGTGGGGCCATTTTTGACGGAGATATGGCCATTAATATAATATATAATTTTAGATGAGTCTGAAGTCATTTTCTTTAAATGCATTTTTATTTTAAAAATCGAGCAATTTCTAAAAGATAACTTCATATTTGAAGTGGGGCCATTTTTGACGGAGATATAGCCATTAATACAATATATAATTTTAGATGAGTCTGAAGTCATTTTCTTTAAATGCAGTTTTGTTTCAAAAATCGAGCAAATTCTAAAAATACCTTCATATTTTAAGTGGGGCCATTTTTGACGGAGATATGGCCATTAATACAATATATAATTTTAGATGAGTCTGAAGTCATTTTCTTTAAATGCAGTTTTGTTTTCAAAAATCGAGCAATTTCT
>JAEIFX010001011.1:0-15486 GCA_018904325.1 Drosophila murphyi
TCAATATATAATTTTAGATGAGTCTGAAGACATTTTCTTTAAATGCAGTTTTGTTTAAAAAATCGATCAATTTCTGAAAGTAACTCCATATTTGAAGTGGGGCCATTTTTGACAGAGATATGGCCATTAATACAATATATAACTTAAGATGAGTCTGAAGACATATTTGAAGTGGGGCCATTTTTGACGGAGATATGGCCATTAATACAATATATAATTTTAGATGAGTCTGAAGTCATTTTGTTTAAATGCAGTTTTGTTTCAAAAATCGAGCAATTTCTAAAAATACCTTCATATTTGAAGTGGGGCCATTTTTGACGGAGATATGGCCACTAATATAATATATAAATTTGGATGAGTCTGAAGACATTTTCTTTAAATGCAGTTTTGTTTCAAAAATCGAGCAATTTCTAAAAATACCTTCATATTTGAAGTGGGGCCATTTTTGACGGAGATATGGCCATTAATATAATATATAAATTTGGATGAGTCTGAAGACATTTTCTTTAAATGCAGTTTTGTTTTAAAAATCGAGCAAATTCTAAAAATACCTTCATATTTGAAGTGGGGCCATTTTTGACGGAGATATGGCCATTAATACAATATATAATTTTGGATGAGTCTGAAGTCATTTTCTTTAAATGCAGTTTCGTTTCAAAAATCGAGCAATTTCTTTCAAAAGTAACTTCACATTTTATGTGGGGCCATTTTTGACGGCGATATGGCCATTAATACAATATATAAATTTGGATGATTCTGAAGAATTTTTAAATGCAGTTTTGTTTAAAAAATCAAGCAATTTCTAAAAGTAACTTTATTTATTGGAGTGGGCCCCTTTTTGACAGAGATATGGCCATTAATATAATATATAATTTTAGATGAGTCTGAAGACATTTTCTTTATATGCAGTTTTGTTTAAAAAATCGGGCAAATTCTAAAAATACCTTCAGATTTTAAGTGGGGCCATTTTTGACAGAGATATGGCCATTAATATAATATATAATTTCAGATGAGTCTAAAGTGATTTTCTTTAAATGCAGTTTTGATTCATAAATCGAGCAAAGTATAAAAATACCTTCATATTTTATGTGGGGCCATTTTTGATGGAGATATGGCCATTAATACAATATATAATTTTAGATGAGTCTGAAGTCATTTTGTTTTAATGCAGTTTTGTTTCAAAAATCGAGCAAAGTCTAAAAATAACTTCATTATTGGCGTGGGGTCATTTTTGACAGAGATATGGCCATTAACATAATATATAATTTTAGACGAGTCTGAAGTCATTTTCTTTAAATGCAGTTTTGTTTCAAAAATCGAGCAATTTCTAAAAGTAACTCCATATTTGAAATGGGGCCATTTTTGACAGAGATATGGCCATTAATAAAATATATAAATTTTGGATGAGTTTGAAGACATTTTTTTTAAAGCAGTTTTGTTTTAAAAATCGAGCAATTTCTAAAAATACCTTCATATTTGAAGTGGGACTATTTTTGACGGAGATATGGCCATTAATACAATATATAATTTTAGATGAGTCTGAAGTCATTTTCTTTAAATGCAGTTTTGTTTCAAAAATCGAGCAATTTCTAAAAGTAACTCCATATTTGAAGTGGGGCCAATTTTAACAGAGATATGGCCATTAATATAATATATAATTTTAGATGAGTCTGAAGTCATTTTGTTTTAATGCAGTTTTGTTTCACAAATCGAGCAATTTCTAAAAATACCTTCATATTTGACGTGGGGCCATTTTTGACGGAGATATGGCCATTAATATAATATATAAATTTGGATGAGTCTGAAGACATTTTCTTTAAACGCAGTTTTGTTTTAAAAATCGAGCAAATTCTAAAAATACCTTCATATTTGAAGTGGGACTATTTTTGACGGAGATATGGCCATTAATATAATATATAATTTTAGATGAGTCTGAAGTCATTTTCTTTAAATGCAGTTTTGTTTCAAAAATCGAGCAATTTCTAAAAGTAACTCCATATTTGAAGTGGGGCCAATTTTAACAGAGATATAGCCATTAATATAATATATAATTTTAGATGAGTCTGAAGTCATTTTGTTTTAATGCAGTTTTGTTTCAAAAATCGAGCAATTTCTAAAAGTAACTTTATTATTGGAGTGGGCCCCTTTTTGACAAAGATATGGCCATTAACATAATATATAATTTTAGACGAGTCTGAAGTCATTTTCTTTAAATGCAGTTTTGTTTCAAAAATCGAGCAATTTCTAAAAGTAACTCCATATTTGAAATGGGGCCATTTTTGACAGAGATATGGCCATTAATACAATATATAATTTTAGATGAGTCTGAAGACATTTTCTTTAAATGCAGTTTTGATTCATAAATCGAGCAAAGTATAAAAATAACTTCATTATTGGCGTGGGGCCATTTTTGACGGAGATATGGCCATTAATACAATATATAATTTTAGATGAGTCTGAAGTCATTTTCTTTAAATGCAGTTTTGTTTCAAAAATCGAGCAATTTCTAAAAATACCTTCATATTTGAAGTGGGACTATTTTTGACAGAGATATGGCCATTAATATAATATATAATATTAGATGAGTCTGAAGTCATTTTCTTTAAATGCAGTTTTGATTCATAAATCGAGCAAAGTATAAAAATAACTTCATTATTGGCGTGGGGCCATTTTTGACGGAGATATGGCCATTAATACAATATATAATTTTAGATGAGTCTGAAGTCATTTTCTTTAAATGCAGTTTTGTTTAAAAAATCGAACAATTTCTAAAAGTAACTTCATATTTTATGTGGTGCCATTTTTGACGGAGATATGGCCATTAATACAATATATAATTTTAGATGAGTCTGAAGTCATTTTGTTTAAATGCAGTTTTGTTTCACAAATCGAGCAATTTCTAAAAATACCTTCATATTTGAAGTGGGGCCATTTTTGACGGAGATATGGCCATTAATATAATATATAAATTTGGATGAGTCTGAAGTCATTTTCTTTAAATGCAGTTTTGTTTCAAAAATCGAGCAAATTCTAAAAATTCCTTCATATTTGAAGTGGGGCCATTTTTGACGGAGATATGGCCATTAATATAATATATAATTTTAGATGAGTCTGAAGTCATTTTCTTTAATTGCAGTTTCGTTTCAAAAGTCGAGCAATTTCAAAAAGTAACTTCATATTTTATGTGGGGCCATTTTTGACGGAGATATGGCCATTAATACAATATATAATTTTAGATGAGTCTGAAGACATTTTCTTTAAATGCAGTTTTGTTTCAAAAATCGAGCAAATTCTAAAAATACCTTCAGATTTTAAGTGGGGCCATTTTTGACAGAGATATGGCCATTAATATAATATATAATTTTAGATGAGTCTAAACTAATTTTCTTTAAATGCAGTTTTGATTCATAAATCGAGCAAAGTATAAAAATAACTTCATATTTAATGTGGGGCCATTTTTGACGGAGATATGGCCATTAATACAATATATAATTTTAGATGAGTCTGAAGTCATTTTGTTTTAATGCAGTTTTGTTTCAAAAATCGAGCAAAGTCTAAAAATAACTTCATTATTGGCGTGGGGCCATTTTTTGGCGGAGATATGGCCATTAACATAATATATAATTTTAGACGAGTCTGAAGTCATATTCTTTAAATGCAGTTTTGTTTCAAAAATCGAGCAATTTCTAAAAGTAACTCCATATTTGAAATGGGGCCATTTTTGACAGAGATATGGCCATTAATAAAATATATAACTTTAGATGAGTCTGAAGACATTTTGTTTAAATGCAGTTTTGTTTCACAAATCGAGCAATTTCTAAAAATACCTTCATATTTGAAGTGGGACTATTTTTGACGGAGATATGGCCATTAATACAATATATAATTTTAGAGGAGTCTGAAGTCATTTTGTTTTAATGCAGTTTTGTTTCAAAAATCGAGCAAAGTCTAAAAGTAACTTTATTATTGGAGTGGGCCCCTTTTTGACAGAGATATGGCCATTAACATAATATATAATTTTAGACGAGTCTGAAGTCATTTTCTTTAAATGCAGTTTTGTTTCAAAAATCGAGCAATTTCTAAAAGTAACTCATATTTGAAGTGGGACTATTTTTGACGGAGATATGGCCATTAATACAATATATAATTTTAGATGAGTCTGAAGTCATTTTCTTTAAATGCAGCTTTGTTTCAAAAATCGAGCAATTTCAAAAAGTAACTTCATATTTTATGTGGGGCCATTTTTGACGGAGATATGGCCATTAATACAATATATAATTTTAGATGAGTCTGAAGACATTTTCTTTAAATGCAGTTTTGTTTCAAAAATCGAGCAAATTCTAAAAATACCTTCAGATTTTAAGTGGGGCCATTTTTGACAGAGATATGGCCATTAATATAATATATAATTTTAGATGAGTCTAAACTAATTTTCTTTAAATGCAGTTTTGATTCATAAATCGAGCAAAGTATAAAAATAACTTCATATTTAATGTGGGGCCATTTTTGACGGAGATATGGCCATTAATATAATATATAATTTTAAATGAGTCTGAAGTCATTTGGATTAACTGCAGTTTTGTTTAAAAAATCGAGCAATTTCTAAAAGTAACTTTATTATTGGAGTGGGCCCCTTTTTGACAGAGATATGGCCATTAATATAATATATAATTTTAGATGAGTCTGAAGTCATTTTCTTTAAATGCAGTTTTGATTCATAAATCGAGCAAAGTATAAAAATAACTTCATTATTGGCGTGGGGCCATTTTTGACGGAGATATGGCCATTAATACAATATATAATTTTAGATGAGTCTGAAGTCAATTTCTTTAAATGCAGTTTTGTTTCAAAAATCGAGCAATTTCTAAAAGTAACTTCATATTTGAAGTGGGGCCATTTTTGACAGAGATATGGCCATTAATACAATATATAATTTTAGATGAGTCTGAAGACATTTTCTTTAAATGCAGTTTTGTTTAAAAAATCGAGCAATTTCTAAAAGTAACTCCATATTTGAAGTGATGCCATTTTTTGACAGAGATATGGCCATTAATACAATATATAACTTTAGATGAGTCTGAAGTCATTTTGTTTAAATGCAGTTTTGTTTCACAAATCGAGCAATTTCTAAAAATACCTTCATATTTGAAGTGGGACTATTTTTGACGGAGATATGGCCATTAATACAATATATAATTTTAGATGAGTCTGAAGTCATTTTCTTTAAATGCAGTTTTGTTTCAAAAATCGAGCAATTTCTAAAAGTAACTCCATATTTGAAGTGGGGCCAATTTTAACAGAGATATGGCCATTAATATAATATATAATTTTAGATGAGTCTGAAGTCATTTTGTTTTAATGCAGTTTTGTTTCAAAAATCGAGCAATTTCTAAAAGTATCTTTATTATTGGCGTGGGGCCATTTTTTAGAGATATGGCCATTAATACAATATATAATTTTAGATGAGTCTGAAGTCAATTTCTTTAAATGCAGTTTTGTTTCAAAAATCGAGCAATTTCTAAAAGTAACTTCATATTTGAAGTGGGGCCATTTTTGACAGAGATATGGCCATTAATACAATATATAACTTTAGATGAGTCTGAAGTCATTTTGTTTAAATGCAGTTTTGTTTCACAAATCGAGCAATTTCTAAAAATACCTTCATATTTGAAGTGGGACTATTTTTGACAGAGATATGGCCATTAATACAATATATAACTTTAGATGAGTCTGAAGTCATTTTGTTTAAATGCAGTTTTGTTTCACAAATCGAGCAATTTCTAAAAATACCTTCATATTTGAAGTGGGACTATTTTTGACGGAGATATGGCCATTAATACAATATATAATTTTAGATGAGTCTGAAGTCATTTTCTTTAAATGCAGTTTTGTTTCAAAAATCGAGCAATTTCAAAAAGTAACTCCATATTTGAAATGGGGCCATTTTTGACAGAGATATGGCCATTAATAAAATATATAATTTTAGATGAGTCTGAAGTCATTTTGTTTAAATGCAGTTTTGTCTCAAAAATCGAGCAATTTCTAAAAATACCTTCATATTTGAAGTGGGGCCATTTTTGACGGAGATATGGCCATTAATATAATATATATTTTAGATGGGTCTGAAGTCATTTTTTTTTTTTTTTTTAAAAAATAACTTCATATTTGAAGTGGGCCATTTTTGACAGAGATATGGCCATTAATACAATATATAATTTTAGATGAGTCTGAAGTCATTTTCTTTAAATGCAGTTTTGTTTCAAAAATCGAGCAATTTCTAAAAATAACTTCATATTTGAAGTGGGGCCATTTTTGACGGAGATATGGCCATTAATACAATATATAATTTTAGATGAGTCTGAAGTCATTTTCTTTAAATGCAGTTTTGTTTCAAAAATCGAGCAAAATTCTAAAAATACCTTCATTATTTGAAGTGGGGCCATTTTTGACGGAGATATGGCCATTAATACAATATATAATTTTAGATGAGTCTGAAGTCATTTTCTTTAAATGCAGTTTTGTTTCAAAAATCGAGCAATTTCTAAAAAGTAACTTCATATTTTATGTGGGGCCATTTTTGACGGAGATATGGCCATTAATACAATATATAATTTTAGATGAGTCTGAAGTCATTTTGTTTAAATGCAGTTTTGTTTCACAAATCGAGCAATTTCTAAAAATACCTTCATATTTGAAGTGGGACCATTTTTGACAGAGATATGGCCATTAATATAATATATAATTTTAGATGAGTCTGAAGTCATTTTCTTTAAATGCAGTTTTGTTTCATAAATCGAGCAAATTCTAAAAATAACTTCATATTTGAAGTGGGGCCATTTTTGACGGAGATATGGCCATTAATATAATATATAAATTTGGATGAGTCTGAAGTCATTTCGTTTTAATGCAGTTTTGTTTCAAAAATCGAGCAAATTCTAAAAATTCCTTCATATTTGAAGTGGGGCCATTTTTGACGGAGATATGGCCATTAATATAATATATAATTTTAGATGAGTCTGAAGTCATTTTCTTTAAATGCAGTTTTGTTTCAAAAATCGAGCAATTTCAAAAAGTAACTTCATATTTTATGTGGGGCCATTTTTGACGGAGATATGGCCATTAATACAATATATAATTTTAGATGAGTCTGAAGACATTTTCTTTAAATGCAGTTTTGTTTCAAAAAATCGAGCAAATTCTAAAAATACCTTCATATTTGAAGTGGGGCCATTTTTGACAGAGATATGGCCATTAATATAATATATAATTTTAGATGAGTCTAAACTCATTTTCTTTAAATGCAGTTTTGATTCATAAATCGAGCAAAGTATAAAAATAACTTCATATTTAATGTGGGGCCATTTTTGACGGAGATATGGCCATTAATACAATATATAATTTTAGATGAGTCTGAAGTCATTTTGTTTTAATGCAGTTTTGTTTCAAAAATCGAGCAAAGTCTAAAAATAACTTCATTATTTGGCGTGGGGCCATTTTTGACGGAGATATGGCCATTAATATAATATATAATTTTAGATGAGTCTGAAGACATTTTCTTTAAATGCAGTTTTGTTTCAAAAATCGAGCAATTTCTAAAAGTAACTCCATATTTGAAATGGGGCCATTTTTGACAGAGATATGGCCATTAATAAAATATATAATTTTAGATGAGTCTGAAGTCATTTTGTTTAAATGCAGTTTTGTTTCAAAAATCGAGCAATTTCTAAAAATACCTTCATATTTGAAGTGGGACTATTTTTGATGGAGATATGGCCATTAATACAATATATAATTTTAGATGAGTCTGAAGTCATTTTGTTTTAAATGCAGTTTTGTTTCAAAAATCGAGCAAATTCTAAAAGTAACTTTATTATTGGAGTGGGCCCTTTTTGACAGAGATATGGCCATTAATATAATATATAATTTTAGATGAGTCTGAAGTCATTTTCTTTAAATGCAGTTTTGTTTCAAAAATCGAGCAATTTCTAAAAAGTAACTTCATATTTGAAGTGGGACTATTTTTGACGGAGATATGGCCATTAATACAATATATAATTTTAGATGAGTCTGAAGACATTTTCTTTAAATGCAGTTTTGTTTCAAAAATCGAGCAATTTCTAAAAGTAACTCCATATTTGAAGTGGGGCCAATTTTTAACAGAGATATGGCCATTAATATAATATATAATTTTAGATGAGTCTGAAGTCATTTTGTTTAAATGCAGTTTTGTTTAAAAAATCGAGCAATTTCTAAAAGTAACTTTATTATTGAAGTGGGCCCCTTTTTGACAGAGATATGGCCATTAATATAATATATAATTTTAGATGAGTCTGAAGTCATTTTGTTTAAATGCAGTTTTGATTCATAAATCGAGCAAAGTATAAAAATAACTTCATTATTGGCGTGGGGCCATTTTTGACGGAGATATGGCCATTAATACAATATATAATTTTAGATGAGTCTGAAGTCATTTTCTTTAAATGCAGTTTTGTTTCAAAAATCGAGCAATTTCTAAAAGTAACTTCATATTTGAAGTGGGGCCATTTTTGACGGAGATATGGCCATTAATACAATATATAATTTTAGATGAGTCTGAAGTCATTTTCTTTAAATGCAGTTTTGTTTTAAAAATCGAGCAAATTCTAAAAATAACTTCATATTTGAAGTGGGGCCATTTTTTGACGGAGATATGGCCATTAATACAATATATAATTTTAGATGAGTCTGAAGTCATTTTCTTTAAATGCAGTTTTGTTTCAAAAAATCGAGCAATTTCTAAAAGTAACTTCATATTTTATGTGGGGCCATTTTTGACGGAGATATGGCCATTAATACAATATATAATTTTAGATGAGTCTGAAGTCATTTTCTTTAAATGCAGTTTTGTTTCAAAAATCGAGCAATTTCTAAAAAATACCTTCATATTTGAAGTGGGGCCATTTTTGACGGAGATATGGCCATTAATACAATATATAATTTTAGATGAGTCTGAAGTCATTTCGTTTAAATGCAGTTTTGTTTCAAAAATCGAGCAAATTCTAAAAATTCCTTCATATTTGAAGTGGGGCCATTTTTGACGGAGATATGGCCATTAATATAATATATAATTTTAGATGAGTCTGAAGTCATTTTCTTTAATTGCAGTTTCGTTTCAAAAATCGAGCAATTTCAAAAAGTAACTTCATATTTGAAGTGGGGCCATTTTTGACGGAGATATGGCCATTAATACAATATATAATTTTAGATGAGTCTGAAGACATTTTCTTTAAATGCAGTTTTGTTTCAAAAATCGAGCAAATTCTAAAAATACCTTGAGATTTTAAGTGGGGCCATTTTTGACGGAGATATGGCCATTAATATAATATATAATTTTAGATGAGTCTAAACTCATTTTCTTTAAATGCAGTTTTGATTCATAAATCGAGCAAAGTATAAAAATAACTTCATATTTAATGTGGGGCCATTTTTGACGGAGATATGGCCATTAATACAATATATAATTTTAGATGAGTCTGAAGTCATTTTGTTTTAATGCAGTTTTGTTTCAAAAATCGAGCAAAGTCTAAAAATAACTTCATTATTGGCGTGGGGCCATTTTTGACGGAGATATGGCCATTAACATAATATATAATTTTAGATGAGTCTGAAGTCATTTTTTTTAAATGCAGTTTTGTTTCAAAAATCGAGCAATTTCTAAAAGTAACTCCATATTTGAAATGGGGCCATTTTTGACAGAGATATGGCCATTAATAAAATATATAACTTTAGATGAGTCTGAAGACATTTTGTTTAAATGCAGTTTTGTTTCACAAATCGAGCAATTTCTAAAAATACCTTCATATTTGAAGTGGGACTGTTTTTGACGGAGATATGGCCATTAATACAATATATAATTTTAGAGTAGTCTGAAGTCATTTTGTTTTAATGCAGTTTTGTTTCAAAAATCGAGCAAAGTATAAAAATAACTTTATTATTGGAGTGGGCCCTATTTTGACAGAGATATGGCCATTAACATAATATATAATTTTAGACGAGTCTGAAGTCATTTTCTTTAATGTGCAGTTTTGTTTCAAAAATCGAGCAATTTCTAAAAGTAACTTTATTATTGGAGTGGGCCCCTTTTTGACAGAGATATGGCCA
The DNA here is from genome assembly GCA_018904325.1 of Drosophila murphyi. Classification (NCBI taxonomy): domain Eukaryota; kingdom Metazoa; phylum Arthropoda; class Insecta; order Diptera; family Drosophilidae; genus Drosophila; species Drosophila murphyi. The sequence goes on from JAEIFX010001011.1 coordinate 10,141, forward strand.
TTAATATAATATATAATTTTAGATGAGTCTGAAGTCATTTTCTTTAAATGCAGTTTTGATTCATAAATCGAGCAAAGTATAAAAATAACTTCATTATTGGCGTGGGGCCATTTTTGACAGAGATATGGCCATTAATACAATATATAATTTTAGATGAGTCTGAAGTCATTTTCTTTAAATGCAGTTTTGTTTCAAAAATCGAGCAATTTCTAAAAGTAACTTCATATTTGAAGTGGGACTGTTTTTGGCGGAGATATGGCCATCAATACAATATATAATTTTAGATGAGTCTGAAGTCATTTTGTTTTTTTATATGCCAGTTTTGTTTCAAAAATCGAGCAATTTCTAAAAGTAACTTCATATTTGGAGTGGGGCCATTTTTGACGGAGATATGGCCATTAATATAATATATAATTTTAGATGAGTCTGAAGTCATTTTCTTTAAATGCAGTTTTGTTTTTAAAATCATCGAGCAAATTCTAAAAATACCTTCATATTTGAAGTGGGGCCCTTTTTGACGGAGATATGGCCATTAATACAATATATAATTTTAGATGAGTCTGAAGTCATTTTCTTTAAATGCAGTTTTGTTTCAAAAATCGAGCAATTTCTAAAAGTAACTTCATATTTGAAGTGGGGCCATTTTTGACGGAGATATGGCCATTAATACAATATATAATTTTAGATGAGTCTGAAGACATTTTCTTTAAATGCAGTTTTGTTTCAAAAATCGAGCAAATTCTAAAAATACCTTCATATTTGAAGTGGGGCCATTTTTGACAGAGATATGGCCATTAATATAATATATAATTTTAGATGAGTCTGAAGTCATTTTCTTTAAATGCAGTTTTGTTTCAAAAATCGAGCAAAGTTTAAAAATAACTTCATATTTTATGTGGGGCCATTTTTTGACGGAGATATGGCCATTAATACAATATATAATTTTAGATGAGTCTGAAGTCATTTTGTTTAAATGCAGTTTTGTTTCACAAATCGAGCAATTTCTAAAAATACCTTCATATTTGAAGTGGGACTATTTTTGACGGAGATATGGCCATTAATACAATAAATAATCTTGGATGAGTCTGAAGTCATTTTCTTTAAATGCAGTTTTGTTTCAAAAATCGAGCAAATTCTAAAAATAACTTCATATTTTGAAGTGGGCCCATTTTTGACAGAGATATGGCCATTAATACAATATATAATTTTAGATGAGTCTGAAGTCATTTTGTTTAAATGCAGTTTTGTTTCAAAAATCGAGCAATTTCTAAAAATAACTTCATTATTTGATGTGGGGCCATTTTTGACGGAGATATGGCCATTAATACAATATATAATTTTAGATGAGTCTGAAGTCATTTTCTTTAAATGCAGTTTTGTTTCAAAAATCGAGCAATTTCTAAAAGTAACTTCATATTTTAAGTGGGGCCATTTTTGACGGAGATATGGCCATTAATACAATATATAATTTTAGATGAGTCTGAAGACATTTTCTTTAAATGCAGTTTTGTTTAAAAATCGAGCAATTTCTAAAAGTAACTCCATATTTGAAGTGGGGCCATTTTTGACAGAGATATGGCCATTAATACAATATATAATTTTAGATGAGTCTGAAGTCATTTTGTTTAAATGCAGTTTTGTTTCAGAAATCGAGCAATTTCTAAAAATACCTTCATATTTGAAGTGGGGCCATTTTTGACGGAGATATGGCCATTAATACAATATATAATTTTAGATGAGTCTGAAGACATTTTCTTTAAATGCAGTTTTGTTTCAAAAATCGAGCAAATTTCTAAAAATACCTTCATATTTGAAGTGGGGCCATTTTTGACGGAGATATGGCCATTAATACAATATATAATTTTAGATGAGTCTGAAGTCATTTTCTTTAAATGCAGTTTTGTTTCAAAAATCGAGCAAATTCTAAAAATAACTTCATATTTGAAGTGGGGCCATTTTTGACGGAGATATGGCCATTAATATAATATATAAATTTAGATGAGTCTGAAGACATTTTCTTTAAATGCAGTTTTGTTTCAAAAATCGAGCAATTTCTAAAAATACCTTCATATTTGAAGTGGGGCCATTTTTGACGGAGATATGGCCATTAATATAATATATAATTTTGGATGAGTCTGAAGACATTTTCTTTAAATGCAGTTTTGTTTTAAAAATCGAGCAAATTCTAAAAATACCTTCATATTTGAAGTGGGGCCATTTTTGACGGAGATATGGCCATTAATATAATATATAATTTTGGATGAGTCTGAAGTCATTTTCTTTAAATGCAGTTTTGTTTCAAAAATCGAGCAATTTCTAAAAATACCTTCATATTTGAAGTGGGGCCATTTTTGACGGAGATATGGCCATTAATATAATATATAATTTTAGATGAGTCTGAAGACATTTTCTTTAAATGCAGTTTTGTTTCAAAAATCGAGCAATTTCTAAAAATACCTTCATATTTGAAGTGGGGCCATTTTTGACGGAGATATGGCCATTAATATAATATATAAATTTGGATGAGTCTGAAGACATTTTCTTTAAATGCAGTTTTGTTTTAAAAATCGAGCAAATTCTAAAAATACCTTCTATTTGAAGTGGGGCCATTTTTGACGGAGATATGGCCATTAATACAATATATAATTTTAGATGAGTCTGAAGTCATTTTCTTTAAATGCAGTTTTGTTTCAAAAATCGAGCAATTTCTAAAAATACCTTCATATTTGAAGTGGGGCCATTTTTGACGGAGATATGGCCATTAATATAATATATAAATTTGGATGAGTCTGAAGTCATTTTCTTTAAATGCAGTTTTGTTTAAAAATCGAGCAAATTCTAAAAATAACTTCATATTTGAAGTGGGGCCATTTTTGACGGAGATATGGCCATTAATATAATATATAATTTTAGATGAGTCTGAAGTCATTTTCTTTAAATGCAGTTTTGTTTCAAAAATCGAGCAAATTCTAAAAATACCTTCATATTTGAAATGGGGCCATTTTTGACGGAGATATGGCCATTAATATAATATATAAATTTGGATGAGTCTGAAGACATTTTCTTTAAATGCAGTTTTGTTTCAAAAATCGAGCAATTTCTAAAAATACCTTCATATTTGAAGTGGGGCCATTTTTGACGGAGATATGGCCATTAATACAATATATAATTTTAGATGAGTCTGAAGTCATTTTTTTTAAATGCAGTTTTGTTTCAAAAATCGAGCAAATTCTAAAAGTAACCTTCATATTTGAAGTGGGGCCATTTTTGACAGAGATATGGCCATTAATATAATATATAATTTTAGATGAGTCTGAAGTCATTTTCTTTAAATGCAGTTTTGTTTCAAAAATCGAGCAATTTCTAAAAATAACTTCATATTTGAAGTGGGGCCATTTTTGACGGAGATATGGCCATTAATACAATATATAATTTTAGATGAGTCTGAAGACATTTTCTTTAAATGCAGTTTTGTTTTCAAAAATCGAGGCCAATTTCTAAAAATACCTTCATATTTGAAGTGGGGCCATTTTTGACGGAGATATGGCCATTAATATAATATATAATTTTAGATGAGTCTGAAGTCATTTTGTTTAAATGCAGTTTTGTTTAAAAAATCGAGCAAATTCTAAAAATACCTTCATATTTGGAGTGGGGCCATTTTTGACGGAGATATGGCCATTAATACAATATATAAATTTGGATGAGTCTGAAGACATTTTCTTTAAATGCAGTTTTGTTTTAAAAATCGAGCAAATTCTAAAAAGTACCTTCATATTTGAAGTGGGGCCATTTTTTGACGGAGATATGGCCATTAATACAATATATAAATTTAGATGAGTCTGAAGTCATTTTCTTTAAATGCAGTTTTGTTTTTAAAAATCGAGCAAATTCTAAAAATACCTTCATATTTGAAGTGGGGCCATTTTTGACGGAGATATGGCCATTAATATAATATATAAATTTGAATGAGTCTGAAGACATTTTCTTTAAATGCAGTTTTGTTTTAAAAATCGAGCAAATTCTAAAAATACCTTCATATTTGAAGTGGGGCCATTTTTGACGGAGATATGGCCATTAATATAATATATAAATTTGAATGAGTCTGAAGACATTTTCTTTAAATGCAGTTTTGTTTTAAAAATCGAGCAAATTCTAAAAATACCTTCATATTTGAAGTGGGGCCATTTTTGACGGAGATATGGCCATTAATATAATATATAATTTTGGATGAGTCTGAAGACATTTTCTTTAAATGCAGTTTTGTTTCAAAAATCGAGCAAATTCTAAAAATACCTTCATATTTAAAATGGGGCCATTTTTGACAGAGATATGGCCATTAATATAATATATAATTTTAGATGAGTCTGAAGTCATTTTCTTTAAATGCAGTTTTGTTTCAAAAATCGAGCAAATTCTAAAAATACCTTCATATTTGAAATGGGGCCATTTTTGACGGAGATATGGCCATTAATACAATATATAATTTTAGATGAGTCTGAAGTCATTTTCTTTAAATGCAGTTTTGTTTCAAAAATCGAGCAAAGTCTAAAAATAACTTCATTATTGGAGTGGGGCCATTTTTGACGGAGATATGGCCATTAACATAATATATAATTTTAGACGAGTCTGAAGTCATTTTCTTTAAATGCAGTTTTGTTTCAAAAATCGAGCAATTTCTAAAAGTAACTTCATATTTGAAATGGGGCCATTTTTGACGGAGATATGGCCATTAATACAATATATAATTTTAGATGAGTCTGAAGTCATTTTGTTTAAATGCAGTTTTGTTTCAAAAATCGAGCAATTTCTAAAAATACCGTAACTTTTTGTTTGAAGTGGGACTATTTTGACGGAGATATGGCCATTAATACAATATATAATTTTAGATGAGTCCAAGACATTTTGTTTAAATGCAGTTTTGATTCAAAAATCAAACAAATTCTAAAGTACCTCATATTTGAAGTGGGGCCAATTTTAACATGAGATATGGCCATTAATATAATATATAATTTTAGATGAGTCTGAAGTCATTTTCTTTAAATGCAGTTTTGTTTCAAAAATCGAGCAATTTCTAAAAGTGACGCAATTTCTAAAAGGAACTCCTATTTAAATTGTTGACGGAGATATGGCCATTAATACAATATATAATTTTAGATGAGTCGGAAGACATTTTCTTTAAATGCAGTTTTGTTTCAAAAATCGAGCAAATTCAGAAACTCCATATTTGAAATGGGGCCAATTTTAACAGAGATATGGCCATTAATATAATATATAATTTAGATGAGTCTGAAGTCATTTTGTTTAACTGCAGTTTTGTTTCAAAAATCCGAGCAATTTCTAAAA
>JAEIFX010001015.1:0-53839 GCA_018904325.1 Drosophila murphyi
AGATCGACAGATATTCCAACTTCAAACTGAACTTTATAAACATATTTATAAATGTTCATCTACAGTAAACACAATTGAAACTATTCCCATTTATTTGTCTACTCTCTTTAAGATCGTCCACTTTAAGATTTGATGATCAGCATTTGTATCTAAAAATGGGGAACTCATTTAAATCTAAAATGAACACTAGTTCAGTAATAAATAATTAAATATATATTATGATTCTGTCAAATATGATTTGATGCTACTGCGAAATAAAAATAAATAAAAATAAATATATATATATACACGTGTGACCTGTCTGTCTACGCTTATCTGTTGCCGTGAACTAAACAAATTTGAGCAAAAGCTCGAAATCGACACCTGATCCAGGTTCCTCTAATGCCATTGACGTCGTCTATTATCAGTGGTACTTGATAACAGCATCGTTCAATGTATATAAAATGCTATAAAAAGTCGGTTGTCCGACTCTGAGAATTCAGTCTACATCTATTTCTATTGAGACCAGTTGACCATAGCAGGAAAAGATGGAATTAAATTGGGTTGCATTTACTTTATGCATAAGTCTGATCCTGATCAAAGGCGAATCCTCTTTCGTAACTACAGCTACCAAAAATGAAGTAAGTAAATAAGAATTAATTATATTAGACAAGCGAGTTATTCTAATCCTAAATTATATCAGATCTGCACAGCATCAAGGGCAGAGGAGGAACAATGCGGATCATATGCCTTTAAGGCCATCAAACCACTGCTTATCTACATAGAGTTGATGAGGACAAAAGTGGAGGACCATGATAATATAACATCCATTAAGAATAGGGAAATAGGAGACCAACAATTAAAGATATCCAAACTTGAATCAGAATTGACAGAGCAAATTAATAAGGGATTGTTCAGCAGTAAGGACAATGAATTAAAGCAGCTACAGCAAAAGTTAGACCAGAAGAATGAATGTGAAACAAGAATTCAGGAATTGAGAAACTATAAGGATAGAACAGCAAGGCAGGACTCTGAAATCAAGGAGTTGCAGAAAAAATTAGTTGATCAAAATGGAAATGTCGCCATCATACAGGAATTGAGAAATCAGATAGATATATACAAGAAGAACAATGACAATTTGCAATCAATCAGGAATGAATTAAATAAAGGCAATTGGAAACAAAAGAAATATTGCAATCAATCAGGACAAAATGAATTAAATAAGCTCAATTCACAGGGCTGAAAATGAAGGAATGACATAAGAAAATTTAAAATCAATATCCAAACAAAAACTTCAAATTCAATAGCGATGCAATCAAATTGCAGGAGTTGAAGGAACAATTGGAAGAACAAAAGAAAAAATATTGACCAAAAGAACCAAGAAATATCCAAATTCCAACAACAAGGAACATAAGAAAGCCATTGAGTAATCAACAAATATTTCCAAGGTCAAATTAAAAGGGAAGAAACAACAACAGTTGGAGGAACATAAGGAAACCATTGAGGTAAACAATCAACAAATATTCAAATTCCAAGGTCAAATTAAAAGCGATTCAATTAAATTGCAGGTTTTTCAGAATCAGTTGGAGGAACATAAGAAAACCATTGAAGAAAACAATCAACAAATATCCAAAATCGAAAACGATGTCAAAAAATGTGAAGTGGAATTGAAGGACTTAAAGCAGAAACCCTTTATTGGTTGCACTTCTTTTGGAGATGCTCCGGGTGTTCATAAAATCTGTTTCTCTAACTATTCCTTTGATGTCTTATGCGACTCGGAGACAGCAGGTCCTGGATGGACAGTTATCCAGCAGCGAATCAATGGTAAAGAAGATTTCAACAGGAATTGGACAACATACCGAGAAGGCTTTGGTTCCTTTGATGGAGACTTCTTCTTGGGCTTGGAGAAGATCCATCGGTTGACAAGCTACAAACCCCATGAACTCTATGTACATCTGGAATACTTTAATGGCAAAATAAAACATGTGAGATATCAAAAATTTGCCATTGCTAGCGAAAGCGATGAATACCAACTGAGCATAAGTGGATTCAGTGGCAATGTCGGACATATGACGTTAGACAGTAACAATAATCAGAAATTTACGACATATGATCGTGATAATGATCCCTGGAATGATGGCAATTGTGCATTAGACTACCTTGGTGGATGGTGGTACTCTGACTATTGTGGATTAAGGTAAATAAATGACTCTCTTCTTCATCTCTATTTATATATTTAACTGTTTTCTTCTTTTCTTCGACGGTAGCTTAAATTCAAAGTACTATAGAAGTTTATATTACCACAATATGGATGTTAGTACACCTTGGGGTGTCGCAATCAAAAATGTTAAAATGCTTATACGCCCAGCAGAAATTTAAAAATTATAATTTGATTTGTACTTTGGAATTGTAAATATAATTACAGGAATTTTCAAATAAACAATTTAGCATTGCATTTATAATAAATTTTCTTATCCGATCTTGATGAAGTTTGTGCAATTGATCAACAATATGTCAAGTTATATTATATACCGTTGCCAGGAGTTCGGCCACACAATGAAATACTGCCAACGATGCGATGTATGCGAAAAACCTTTGGACACTGACCCGAAATGTGCCAACTGCGGGGGTAACCATCCAGCAAGCTGGAAGGGATGCCTTACTTATGTGCGTTGCCAGGGAACGGAAGCTTGTGGCTCAGTCACGAAGGCTGGCTCAAGACCTGCAAAAGTCGCGCCCAAGAAGCCCGGCACCCATTCGCAGGGAAAATTGTTCTTATGCTGATGCTGCCAGACTTCAATGGCTCCTCAGACTCTGCAGCAACAGCAGCAGCGTCACCGTCAGCAGCAGGTTCATCCTGAACAACAACCTCAACCTCCGAGGCAACAGATGCACAGATGCACAGAAACAACATAAACACTCACAGCAACACCAGCAGCAGCTTCGCCAGCAGCAGCAACACCAACAGCCACAGCGCCAGCATGATCAGCAGCTCCCGCAGCAACAATTTCAGCTAGTGCAGCAGCCTTATCTGTACCATGAGCACTCCCAGCTCCAGATTCGACAAGTTGAGTGAGACACTTACGGCCATGATGAGCCTGTTGCACGATGCACGATGCACGATGCACTTGCGCATTGGCGTGTGGAACGCCAATGGCCTTGCAAATAACACCAATGAGTTGGAGCTATTTATTCAACGCCATCAAATAGATGTAATGCTGGTCTGCGAGACTCACTACTGCTCCAGATCGCACTACAGGCTTCCAGGCTACGATATACACCTTGCCAATCATCCTTCGGATCGCATCCGTGGCTTGCCACAGGAGGTGCAACGCACTACTCGTACGGCAACCATAGGCCAACAGCAATTGACTTTGCTGTGTACGCTGGGATCTGGCCTGACTGTCTTGGTATATCCGAGCGAATTGAGCTTAGCTCCGATCACATCCCTTTGATCGTTGAGTACAGGACACGCCTTCTGCCGCGCAAGGCAAACATCACCCGATTCCGGCAGAGGATGGAGCAGCTTGTCAACTTGAACATGGAGCTGTGTTCACCAGCTGATATTGAGGACGCAGCGGAGTTATTCCTGCTTAATTTAACGTGGCAGCGGAATACTCCATGCTTGGCCAACTACCTTGCTCGCCTCCCACTCCAGCACAGCCTCTTTTAAAACCAGAGATTTTGGATCTGGTAAGACACAAGAGAGCACCCGTCGTCAATATATACGCTCACGCAATCCGTTGGATCTAAGGGACTTTAGGCGGGCTGCCTACGAGCTGCGAAAGCTGCTGTTGCAAGATGTGCTCCGCAATGCCGATCCCAATAAGAATCATGGATTCAACTTGTGGAAGGCAACGCCTTGTGTCAAGCGGCAGCCACTCAGCCGGATACCCATTATGCGACCTGACAACACTTGGAGTCGATCGGCGTTTCCGGACGAGCTGCAAAGTCGCTTCACGCCCTTTGCACTTGCATCGCCCACCCAGGTACAGGACACTGAAGCAATTTTAAATGCAGATCATGATCCTGTGCAACCGATTACACCTATCGCCCCTACTGAGGTCCGCTTACAGATTCGCAGGCTTAAGTCCACGAAGGCCCCTGGCTAGTTGCTAAGGCCCTCCCAGAGAAGGGAGTGATGTTCTTGGTGCTACTTTTTAGCTCCATGGTTCGCATCCTCCACTTCCCCACTCCGTGGAAGTGCGCTGTGATTGCGATGATTCCGAACCCTGGCAAGCCGGATAATCTTGTCTCGTCGTATTTGAAATATTTGAAAAAATATTTCTTGGAAGATTGTTGGCAGTAAGAGGCTTCCAGAGGGCCATCCCTGATCATCAGTTTGGCTTCAGGCATCACCATGGTACACCAGAGCAAGCTCATCGAGTAATACAGCACGTCCTCGAGGCCTTGGAAAATAAGCAGTACAGCTCTGCCGTCTTCCTGGATATCCAGCAAGCATTTGATCGCGTATGGCATGATGGCCTGCTTTTTAAGCTTAAGTCCCTGCTACCATCGGCGCAGTATCTACTACATTTTGAAACAATTAGCGTAGGTTGCGATGCTTTGTGAGCATTTTGATCTTAGTTAAGATTGCCTCCATGTACACATATACATATAAATACATATATATATATACATATATATATACATCCATATGTCGTGACATGACCGATGCGGAAAATCGCCAATCAACTTATGATTTCTATATATGACAAATGATCAAGTATAACGACCGCGAACTATAATAATTTCCCAATAATATCTCAAATCGAAGCAGCTCACAACTACTAATTACTTTAATGCAATCAACGCGAAATTTCGTCGAGAGTAGCATATATATATATATATATATATATATATATATATATATATATATATATATATATATATACAATAAACAAACATTTGATACTTTATTAGCTTCTCGTGGAGTATAATTTCAACATAAGGATTACGTTTTCAACTTTAAGAATGCTCATCGCCACTTGAATAGGATACCCTGCAATTGCTCGCCATATAAAATACATCTTTCACAAGCTTCTTTGTTGTATTATGTTTAGTTATGTTTTATTTTATTCCACTCTATGTTCTTGAATAGAATATAATCTGAAATAGAATATAATATAGAATATAGTCTGATTGGTTATCTTATCTTTTGTCACTCGACTCATAGTACGAGTTGATCTGTTATTTTTTACCATATTATTTTTTGTTTTGTTTATATTTAAGTAATTTTCGCGTTGCAAAGAATCAGGCAATTCTGTATTTATGTTGCTATTGTTAACTATGTTTTGATGTTAATTCAAAATAAATATATTTACCTTGTTTATGTATATATATATATATACATATATGTATATATATCCTCATACGTGTGCATGTTGTCTCGCTTACTATTGCCGTGTTCCTGGCTATGACTGGCCTGTTACCAGTGCTACTTGATAACAGCATTTTTCAATGTCTTTCGAACAGCCTCAGATCTGTGTATGTGCCTCTGGCCAATCCTCTAAAATGTCGGCAGTCCCACTGTGAATATTCAGCCTATATATGATTCTACTGAGACTAGCTGGCCAAGGCAGGAAAGGATGGAATTAAATTGGGTTACATTTACTTTATGCATAAGTCTGATCCTGATCAAAGGCGAATCCTCTTTCGTAACTACAGCTACCAAAAATCAGGTGAATAAATAAGAATTAATTATATTACACAAGCGAGTTATTCTAATTCTAAATTATATCAGATCGACAAAGCATCAAGGGCAGAGGAGGAACAATGCGGATCATATGCCTTTAAGGCCATCAAACCACTGCTTATCTACATTGAATTGATGAGGACAAAAGTGGAGAACTATGATAATAAGACATCCATAAAGAATAGGGAAATTGAAAGTCTTCAAACGGAGATATCCCAACTTGAATCAGAATTGACAGAGCAAATTAATAAGGGATTGTTCAGCAGTAAGGACAATGAATTAAAGCAGCTACAGCAAAAGTTTGACCAGAAGAATGAATGTGAAACAAGAATTCAGGAATTGAGAAACTATAAGGATATAAGGAATAGCAAGGCAGGACTCTGAAATCAAGGAGTTGCAGAAAAAATTAGTTGATCAAAATGGAAATGTCGCCATCATACAGGAATTGAGAAATCAGATAGATATATACAGGAAGAACAATGACAATTTGCAATCAATCAGAAATGAATTAAGCAATATGCAATCAATCAGAAATGAATTAAGCAATATGCAATCAATCAGAAATGAATTAAATAAGCTCAATTCACTGAAATATGAGGAATGCACAAGTGATTTAATCTCCAAACAAAAACTTCAAATTGATAGCGTTGCAATCAAATTGCAGGCGTTGGAGGAACAATTGGAAGAACATAGGGAAACCATTAAGGAAAATAATCGACAAATATCCAAATTCCAAGGTCAAATTAAAAGCGATTCAATCAAATTGCAGGTGTTTCAGAATCAGTTGGAGGAACGTAAGAAAACCATTGAAGAAAACAATCAACAAATATCCAAAATCGAAAACGATGTCAAAAAATATGAAGTGGAATTGAAGGACTTAAAGCAGAAACCCTTTATTGGTTGCACTCCTTTTGGAGATGATCCGGGTGTTCATCAAATCAGTTTTTCTAATTATTCCTTTGATGTCTTATGCGACTCGGAGACAGCAGGTCCTGGATGGACAGTTATCCAGCAGCGAATCAATGGTAAAGAAGATTTCAACAGGTCTTGGACAACATACCGAGAAGGCTTTGGTTCCTTTGATGGAGACTTCTTCTTGGGCTTGGAGAAGATCCATCGGTTGACGAGCTACAGACCCCATGAACTCTATATAAATATAAAAATGATGCAAATGTGATATGAATTGTACTTTGGAATTGTAAATGTAATTAAAAATTAACTCTCAAATAATTAAATTGACACTGTAATTACATCAAATTTTATGAATTTCTACTCATTTGAAGATCCAAGGAAGTGTCAAATAGTAGTGGAATGGTAATGCAATAGTAGTAGAATATTAGTATAATTGTAGCAGAATAGTAGTAGAATAGATACCAAGTGTGCGAGCAGCTGCAGACTTTGTCTGCTAGGTGTCAAAGGGTTATGAATGTGTGCGAAAATAGCAGCAACGTTGAATGTGTATGTGAAGGTAGCAGCAAGACTCTGTCCTTGTCTTTCGTGTGCAAGCATGCAGTTAAGTAAATGCGATTATTGTCAGATCTAACGGAAGGCAAATATATTTTGAACTCTTTGCTGCTGTTATGCGAAAGCACTCATTCCATTGAGATGCGCTCAATTGTAATTTACTCTCGAACTGCACTTGAGTTCTTTTGCTGTGATGCTCTTAAATGGAAGAGCACACCCCGAAAGATTGCAAGCACTTTTTATCCGTCGGTTCAATCTTTATCAATATACCCGACTGCACTTATCAATCAGCTTCTTCTTCCTCTTCTTTAGCTTCTAGATGGACACAAAATAAAATGTGACTTTAGTTTTTCAGCTGTTTGTAAAGGTTTGTCAAACGTCAATTTTATATTCCCCAGTTGTAAATTGACTTTATTTAATTTCTAAATTTGAATTTATGTTTTGTATTGTTGTGAATAACGTCAAACGCGGTTTCTTATTATGGAATTTCTGTATTATGTGCGAGTGCGTCTTTACTTATTGAAGAATTGAGAGCAACTTAACTTAGGAGAACACAATGCAAAAGAGAACACATGCATGTGTGACCAGAGCTTCGATATTAATCGATATGGCGATACTTAAGTATTAATCGTTGCTGTGCTATTCAAAGATATTTCAACATTTGTTATGCCTTGCCTGTGGAAAGCACCAATATATATAGCTCAGCCGGCTAGCTATCGGCAAGTTAACAAACAAATTTGTATTCTTTTATAAATAAAAAAATATCAAATATTTCCGCTGGCTGCTGTGTTGGCTGTGTGGGTGTTGTGCAGTGTGCGTGTCCCTCCCTCCTAGTGATTCCTCCTCTAAATTTCCTGGAGAAATTCCCTTTCACAATTATTACTTTTTCGCTTGATTCTTATATCCCCATCTCACCCGATCACATTAACTTACCACCTCATATTCATTTTTTTTCATACTATTTAATTTGCAACTCATGTGATACATGTAACATGGTGATCCATAACATTTTGTTGGCCAACATTAAATTCGCTTATATTATTTAGTACAATTTTATCTATTTACTTAATTTAAAGCTTACAAAATATTTATGATTTTTCTTTTCTTTTTTATTTGGCTTCAAAAGTTCGCATCACTGAGTGACAAAATGAGCATCACTATTGCGTTGGTTAGGGCCGATCAGCTGTCTTTGATCCAATCCGCCGCAGTTAGGCGGGAACAACTCAAGTGTGTTGATATAATCCGAGTCGTCTCAGGGTCTCCGGGCTTCGACTTCCTGGTTCCTAAGTCCAATTGTCCCTGGCGATTTCCTCCTTGATGCCGGTTTGTATGTTTTTATTTCATTTATTTGTTTTACTTTTGTGTTATATTTATTTATTTTAAAAGATCAATACAACATTCCGATTACTAATGTTGATAACAGATATATCGATACTGCGCTCGATACCCCCCAACTACAATTATACACTGAATAAAAGTTCTACTTAGTCTAACAGCCAAACAAAATATATGTATATATATATAAATACATATATATGTATGTTCTTGACCAACATCAACAACCGCGTCTGTCTGTCTATCAGTACTTTCATGTTGTACAAACTACTATCAGCAGTCGCATACAACTCTATAAATATATATAATATATATGTATGTAGCCACAGCATGATAAGCTACCAAATCTGAATATATGTGTCATTTGTAGCCAAAAATTGCGAGAATATTTTGGAATTGTTTTCTGAAAAATTTGCTGCTTTTTAAATGGCTGCTTGGAAGTGATGAAATGTAATGAAATAAAAAATAAAATGAGAGCTGGGCAGGGAGTGTGTCGCCTCAACTGGAATTAGAGGCAGCGTCCTCGAGTAGATCGCAGTGCATTATCCCAGTTATAATTATAATGACTGCTGACAGAAATATACATTTTGCATTTTGAGATCAATTTCAAATTTGAACAATTGACACTGATTGATTTTATCAAAATATTCCCAGCTCAATTTTGTCTACATTTTTTTAAGTGTGGAAATGCTAGTGTTTTATATATGCAGGGTATCTGCTGTTGCTGCAAGCCAACTACCGAATATTGAATACCTTATCTGATACAACATATACATATATATATATATATAGTAAATAATTTTATAATCTTTAAGCTTGGCTTTGACAAAAAATACAAAACTTATTGTTTATATTTTGATTAGTAACAAATAAAAATGCCGTCGTTGTGCCATTTATACGCTGTACCCACTAAAAACAGGGTATATTGGTTTTGTGCAACTGTATGTAACGACCCCTTAAAGTATATATATTCTTGATCAGGGTCAACAACTGAATCGATTCCATAACCAATTCCATCTGTCTGTCAGAGACTATAAGAGCTAGAGACTTCAAATTTGGCATATACGCTCCCATATACCCGGCGTAGATCAAGTTTGCTTTATTTTATCGATAACTGCCTCAGTGTCTCGAATATCGATACATTTCAATTTCCGATAGCAATAAATGCTACAATTTAAAAGACAGAATCTTCTTAATCTAATTAATACATAATCTGCATATGCATATTATTAATAAACTGCCCAAATTTCAGAAAGATTGTATGAGAAACAGCCAAGTTATAGTCGAAAGTATATTCATATATTCAACTCATTTCTATCAAGCATTTTCTGCATGTGTGAGAAAGAGATGGCGTGATAATTGCATGTGTGAGAAAGAGATGGCATGATAATCGACGCGAGCGTCAATTTGTCTTTGTGTGTATTCTGCAGAGCACCGTTACCTGCGATTGCCTGTACATATGTATGTGTGTAAGTATGCATGTGTGTGCACCTGTTTGCCGCCAGCCAATTAGAATTAGTTCGGGCTTCTGAATAAAAATATGCGCTGCAATTGTTGTGTTTTTTTTTAGAATATAATTAACAGCTGGATGCAGGGTATATCGTAGTCGAGCATTCTTACTTGTTTTATTTATTATTGTTATAAACCGTTTACACCTATGGACATTTAAATAAAACAAAAAGTAAAATAAAATAAATAAAAATAATTAAAATAAAGAAATAAACTTTTATTATTGATTGAACTACATTGCACACCGTTATTATTGAGAATTCCATTATTATTGTTATTTTATCTGTATGGGGCGGATCTTCTTATGATTGAGGTTATGTTTATCAGTCCTAAATACTTTATGTCCAAACACTTTATTGACAAACTGTACATGCTTAAATTGGTCGAAGTTGCTTCCAACTGCCTGAATTCTTCATTATTGGAATACAATTTTCAAATGAAGATCGACAGATATTCCAACTTCAAACTGAACTTTATAAACATATTTATAAATGTTCATCTACAGTAAACACAATTGAAACTATTCCCATTTATTTGTCTACTCTCTTTAAGATCGTCCACTTTAAGATTTGATACTCATCATTTGTATTTACAAATGGGGAACCAAAATTAGCACTAGTTCAGTTATAAATCATTAAATATCTATTATGATTCTTTCAAATATGTTTTGATGCAACTGCGAAATAAATAAATAAATATATATACATATATATATATATATATACACGTGTGACCTGTCTGACTACGCTTATCTGTTGCCGTGAACTAAACAAATTTGAGCAAAAGCTCGAAATTAACACCTGATCCAGGTTCCTCTAAAGCCATTGACGTCGTCTATTATCAGTGGTACTTGATAACAGCATCGTTCAATGCATATAAAATGCTATAAAAAGTCGGTTGTCCGACTCTGAGAATTCAGTCTACATCTATTTCTATTGAGACCAGTTGGCCATAGCAGGAAAAGATGGAATTAAATTGGGTTGCATTTACTTTATGCATAAGTCTGATCCTGATCAAAGGCGAATCCTCTTTCGTAACAACATCTACAAAAAATGAGGTGAATAAATAAGAATTAATTATATTAGACAAGCGAGTTATTCTAATCCTAAATTATATCAGATCTGCACAGCATCAAGGGCAGAGGAGGAACAATGCGGATCATATGCCTTTAAGGCCATCAAACCACTGCTTATCTACATAGAATTGATGAGGACAAAAGTGGAGGACCATGATAATACAACATCCATTAAGAATAGGGAAATAGGAGAGCAACAATTGAAGATATCCAAACTTGAATCAGAATTGAGAGAGCAAATTAATAAGGGATTGATCAGCAGTAAGGACAATGAATTAAAGCAGCTACAGCAAAAGTTAGACCAGAAGAATGAATGTGAAACTAGAATTCAGGAATTGAGAAACTATAAGGATAGAACAGCAAGGCAGGACTCTGAAATCAAGGAGTTGCAGAAAAAATTAGTTGATCAAAATGGAAATGTCGCCATCATACAGGAATTGAGAAATCAGATAGATTTATACAAGAAGAACAATGACAATATGCAATCAATCAGGAATGAATTATTTATTGATTAAGATATGCAATCATCAGGAATGAATTAAAGAATTTGCAATCCATCAGAAATAAATTAAGGAATTTGCAATCAATCAGAAATGAATTAAATAAGCTCAATTCACTGAAATATGAGGAATGCACAAGTGATTTAATCTCCGAACAAAAACTTCAAATCGATAGCGATGCAATCAAATTGCAGGAGTTGAAGGAACAATTGGAGGAACAAAAGAAAAATATTGACCAAAAGAACCAAGAAATATCCAAATTCCAACAACAGTTGGAGGAACATAAGAAAACTATTGAGGAAAATAATCGACAAATATTCAAATTCCAAGGTCAATTAAAGGGGATGTCAAATCGAAGGGTTGAGGAACAATTGGATGGACCTTGAGGTAAAAATAAAATTTATTAGGTAATTAAGCGTTATTAATTGAGTTTAAAGTTGGAGGAACATAAGAAAACCATTGAAGAAAACAATCAACAAATATCCAAAATCCAAAACGATGTCAAAAAATGTGAAATGGAATTGAAATTGGAGGAGAAACCCTTTATTGTTGACTTCTTTTGGAGATGCTCCGGGTGTTCATCAAATCAGT
Source organism: Drosophila murphyi (assembly GCA_018904325.1). NCBI lineage: Eukaryota > Metazoa > Arthropoda > Insecta > Diptera > Drosophilidae > Drosophila > Drosophila murphyi. Next base: position 12,149 of record JAEIFX010001015.1, read on the forward strand.
TTCTCTAATTATTCCTTTGATGTCTTATCCGACTCGGAGACAGCAGGTCCTGGATGGACAGTTATCCAGCAGCGAATCAATGGTAAAGAAGATTTCAACAGGTCTTGGACAACATACCGAGAAGGCTTTGGTTCCTTTGATGGAGACTTCTTCTTGGGTTTGGAGAAGATCCATCGGTTGACAAGCTACAAACCCCATGAACTCTATATACATCTGGAATACTTTAATGGCAAACCACGATATGCGAGATATCAAAAATTTGCCATTGCTGGCGAAGGCGATGAATACAAACTGAGCATAAGTGGATTCAGTGGCAATGTCACAGATGTGATGTCAGAATTTAACGATAATGAGAAATTTTCGACATATGATCGTGATAATGATAACTGGATTGATGGCAATTGTGCATTAAACAACCATGGTGGATGGTGGTACTCTGACTATTGTGGAATAAGGTAAATAAATGACTCTCTTATTCATCTCTATTTATATATTTAACTGTTTTCTTCTTTTCTTCTACAGTTATTTAAATTCAAAGTTGTATGACACATTATATGACTGGGAATTTGATGGTATATTTTGGAATGGCCGAGTCAAAAATGTTAAAATGCTTATACGCGCAGCACAAATTTAAAAATTATAATTTGATTTGTACTTTGGAATTGTAAATATAATTACAGGAATTTTCAAATAAACAATTTAGCATTGCATTTATAATAAATTTTCTTATCCGATCTTGATGAAGTTTGTTCAATTGATCAACAATATGTCAAGTTATATTATATACCGTTGCCAGGAGCTCGGCCACACAATGAAATACTGCCAACGATGCGATGTATGCGAAAAACTGACCCGAAATGTGCCAACTGCAGGGGTAACCATCCAGCAAGCTGGAAGGGATGCCTTACTTATATGCGTTGCCAGGAAACGGAAGCTTGTGGCTCAGTCACGAAGGCTGGCTCAAGACCTGCAAAAGTCGCGCCCAAGAAGCCCGGCACCCATTCGCAGGGAAAATTTTTCTTATGCTGATGCTGCCAGACTTCAAATGGCTCCTCAGACTCTGCAGCAACAGCAGCAGCGTCACCGTCAGCAGCAGGTTCATCCTGAACAACAACCTCAACGCTCCGCCAGGCAACAGATGCAACAGATGCACAGAAACAACATAAACACTCACAGCAACACCAGCAGCAGCTTCGCCAGCAGCAGCAACACCAACAGCCACAGCGCCAGCATGATCAGCAGCCCCCGCAGCAACAATTTCAGCTAGTGCAGCAGCCTTATCTGTACCATGAGCACTCCCAGCTCCAGATTCGACAAGTTGAGTGAGACACTTACGGCCATGATGAGCCTGTTGCACGATGCACGATGCACGATGCACTTGCGCATTGGCGTGTGGAACGCCAATGGCCTTGCAAATAACACCAATGAGTTGGAGCTATTTATTCAACGCCATCAAATAGATGTAATGCTGGTCTGCGAGACTCACTACTGCTCCAGATCGCACTACAGGCTTCCAGGCTACGATATACACCTTGCCAATCATCCTTCGGATCGCATCCGTGGCTTGCCACAGGAGGTGCAACGCACTACTCGTACGGCAACCATAGGCCAACAGCAATTGACTTTGCTGTGTACGCTGGGATCCGGCCTGACTGTCTTGGTATATCCGAGCGAATTGAGCTTAGCTCCGATCGCATCCCTTTGATCGTTCAGTACAGGACACGCCTTCTGCCGCGCAAGGCAAACATCACCCGATTCCGGCAGAGGATGGAGCAGCTTGTCAACTTGAACATGGAGCTGTGTTCACCAGCTGATATTGAGGACGCAGCGGAGTTATTCCTGCTTAATTTAACGTGGCAGCGGAATACTCCATGCTTGGCCAACTACCTTGCTCGCCTCCCACTCCAGCACAGCCTCTTTTAAAACCAGAGATTTTGGATCTGGTAAGACACAAGAGAGCACTCCGTCGTCAATATATACGCTCACGCAATCCGTTGGATCTAAGGGACTTTAGGCGGGCTGCCTACGAGCTGCGAAAGCTGCTGTTGCAAGATGTGCTCCGCAATGCCGATCCCAATAAGAATCATGGATTCAACTTGTGGAAGGCAACGCCTTGTGTCAAGCGGCAGCCACTCAGCCGGATCCCCATTATGCGACCTGACAATACTTGGAGTCGATCGGCGTTTCCGGACGAGCTGCAAAGTCGCTTCACGCCCTTTGCACTTGCATCGCCCACCCAGGTACAGGACACTGAAGCAATTTTAAATGCAGATCATGATCCTATGCAACCGATTACACCTATCGCCCCTACTGAGGTCCGCTTACAGATTCGCAGGCTTAAGTCCACGAAGGCCCCTGGCTATGTGGGTTGGGCGAGTTGCTAAGGCCCTCCCAGAGAAGGGAGTGATGTTCTTGGTGCTACTTTAGCTCCATGGTTCGCTCCTCCCTTCCACTCCTGGAAGTGATTGCGATGTTCCGAACCCTGGCAAGCCGGATAATCTTGTCTCGTCATATTTGAAATATTTGAAAAAATATTTCTTGGAAGATTGTTGGCAGTAAGAGGCTTCCAGAGGGCCATCCCTGATCATCAGTTTGGCTTCAGGCATCACCATGGTACACCAGAGCAAGCTCATCGAGTAATACAGCACGTCCTCGAGGCCTTGGAAAATAAGCAGTACAGCTCTGCCGTCTTCCTGGATATCCAGCAAGCATTTGATCGCGTATGGCATGATGGCCTGCTTTTTAAGCTTAAGTCCCTGCTACCATCGGCGCAGTATCTACTACATTTTGAAACAATTAGCGTAGGTTGCGATGCTTTGTGAGCATTTTGATCTTAGTTAAGATTGCCTCCATGTACACATATACATATAAATACATATATATATATACATATATATACACATCCACATGTCGTGACATGACCGATGCGGAAAATCGCCAATCAACTTATGATTTCTATATATGACAAATGATCAAGTATAACGACCGCGAACTATAATAATTTCCCAATAATATCTCAAATCTAAGAAGCTCAGAACTACTAATTACTTTAATGCGATTTCGTCGAGAGTAGCATATATATATATATATATATATATATATATATATATATATATATATATATATATATATCTACAATGCAAACATTTGATACTTAACATTTGCTTTATTCGTGGAGTATAATTTCAACATAAGGATTACGTTTTCAACTTTAAGAATGCTCATCGCCACTTGAATAGGATACCCTGCAATTGCTCGCCATATAAAATACATCTTTCACAAGCTTCTTTGTTGTATTATGTTTAGTTATGTTTTATTTTATTCCACTCTATGTTCTTGAATAGAATATAATATTAAATATAATATAATATAGAATATAGTCTGATTGGTTATCTTATCTTTTGTCACTCGACTCATAGTACGAGTTGATCTGTTATTTTTGATCATATTATTGTTTGTTTTGTTTATATTTAAGTAATTTTCGCGTTGCAAAGAATCAGGCAATTCTATATTTATGTTGTAATTCGAAATAAATATATTTACCTTGTTTATGTATATATATATATATACATATATGTATATATATCCTCATACGTGTGACATGTCTGTCTACGCTGTCTGTCTACCAGTGCTACTTGATAACAGCATTTTTCAATGTCTTTCGAACAGCCTCAGATCTGTGTATGTGCCTCTGGCCAATCCTCTAAAATGTCGGCAGTCCCACTGTGAATATTCAGCCTATATATGATTCTACTGAGACTAGCTGGCCAAGGCAGGAAAAGATGGAATTAAATTGGGTTACATTTACTTTTGTAGTCTGATCCTGATAAGGCGAATCCTCTTCGTAACTACGCTACCAAAATAGGTGAATAAATAAATTAATTATATTAAAAGCGAGTTATTCTAACCTAATTATATAGACGCAGAGGAGGAACAATGCGGATCATATGCCTTTAAGGCCATCAAACCACTGCTTATCTACATAGAATTGATGAGGACAAAAGTGGAGAACTATGATAATAAAACATCCATTAAGAATCGGGAAATAGAAGCGCAACAAATGAAGATATCCAAACTTGAATCAGAATTGACAGAGCAAATTAATAAGGGATTGATCAGCAGTAAGGACAATGAATTAAAGCAGCTACAGCAAAAGTTTGACCAGAAGAATGAATGTGAAACTAGAATTCAGGAACTGAGAAACAGAACAGCAAGGCAGGACTCTGAAATCAAGGAGTTGCTGAAGAAACTAGCTGATCAAAATGGAAATGTCGCCATCATACAGGAATTGAGAAATCAGATAGATTTATACAGGAAGAACAATGACAATTTGCAATCAATCAGGAAAGAATTAAGCAATATGCAATCAATCAGAAATGAATTAAGCAATATGCAATCAATCAGAAATGAATTAAATAAACTCAATTCACAGAAATGTGAGGAATGCACAAGTGATTTAATCTCCAAACAAAAACTTCAAATTGATAGCGTTGCAATCAAATTGAAGGAGTTGGAGGAACAATTGGAGGAACATATAGGGAAACCATTGAGGTAAACAATCAACAAATATTAAAATTCCAAGGTCAAATTAAAAGCGATTCAATCAAATTGCAGGTGTTTCAGTTGGAGGAACATAAGAAAACCATTGAAGAAAACAATCAACAAATATCCAAAATCGAAAACGATGTCAAAAAATGTGAAGTGGAATTGAAGGACTTAAAGCAGAAACCCTTTATTGGTTGCACTTCTTTTGGAGATGATCCGGGTGTTCATCAAATCAGTTTCTCTAATTATTCCTTTGATGTCTTATGCGACTCGGAGACAGCAGGTCCTGGATGGACAGTTATCCAGCAGCGAATTAATGGTAAAGAAGATTTCAACAGGTCTTGGACAACATACCGAGAAGGCTTTGGTTCCTTTGATGGAGACTTCTTCTTGGGTTTGGAGAAGATCCATCGCTTGACGAGCTACAAACCCCATGAGCTATATATAAATATAAAAATGATGCAAATGTGATATGAATTGTACTTTGGAATTGTAAATGTAATTAAAAATTAACTCTCAAATAATTAAATTGACACTGTAGTTACATCAAATTTTATGAATTTCTACTCATTTGAAGATCCAAGGAAGTGTCAAATAGTAGTGGAATGGTAATGCAATAGTAGTAGAATATTAGTATAATTGTAGCAGAATAGTAGTAGAATAGATACCAAGTGTGCGAGCAGCTGCAGACTTTGTCTGCTAGGTGTCAAAGGGTTATGAATGTGTGCGAAAATAGCAGCAACGTTGAATGTGTATGTGAAGGTAGCAGCAAGACTCTGTCCTTGTCTTTCGTGTGCAAGCATGCAGTTAAGTAAATGCGATTATTGTCAGATCTAACGGAAGGCAAATATATTTTGAACTCTTTGCTGCTGTTATGCGAAAGCACTCATTCCATTGAGATGCGCTCAATTGTAATTTACTCTCGAATTCCACTTGAGTTCTTTTGCTGTGATGCTCTTAAATGGAAGAGCACACCCCGAAAGATTGCAAGCACTTTTTATCCGTCGTTTCAATCTTTATCAATATACACGACTGCACTTATCAATCAGCTTCTTCTTCCTCTTCTTTAGCTTCTAGATGGACACAAAATAAAATGTGACTTTAGTTTTTCAGCTGTTTGTAAAGGTTTGTCAAATGTCAATTTTATATTCCCCAGTTGTAAATTGACTTTATTTAATTTCTAAATTTGAATTTATGTTTTGTATTGTTGTGAATAACATCAAACGCGGTTTGTAATTATGGATTATCTTTATTATGTGCGAGTGCGTCTTTACTTATTGAAGAATTGAGAGCAACTTAACTTAGGAGAATACAATGCAAAAGAGAACACAATGCATGTGTGACCAGAGCTTCGATATTAATCGATATGGCGATACTTAAGTATTAATCGTTGCTGTGCTATTCAAAGATATTTCAACATTTGTTATGCCTTGCCTGTGGAAAGCACCAATATATATAGCTCAGCCGGCTAGCTATCGGCAAGTTAACAAACAAATTTGTATTCTTTTATAAATAAAAAATATCAAATATTTCCGCTGGCTGCTGTGTTGGCTGTGTGGGTGTTGTGCAGCGTGCGTGTCCCTCCCTCCTAGTGATTCCTCCTCTAAATTTCCTGGAGAAATTCCCTTTCACAATTATTACTTTGTCGCTTGATTCTTATATCCCCATCTCACCCGATCACATTAACTTACCACCTCATATTCATTTATTTTCATACTATTTAATTTGCAACTCATGTGATACATGTGACATGGTGATCCATAACATTTTGTTGGCCAACACTAAATTCGCTTATATATATTTAGTACACTTTTATCTATTTACTTAATTTAAAGCTTACAAAATATTTATGATTTTTCTTTTCTTTTTTATTTGGCTTCAAAAGTACGCATCACTGAGTGACAAAATGAGCATCACTATTGCGTTGGTTAGGGCCGATCAGCTGTCTGTGATCCAATCTGCCGCAGTTAGGCGGGAACAACTCAAGTGTGTTGATATAATCCGAGTCGTCTCAGGGTCTCCGGGCTTCGACTTCCTCGTTCCTGAGTCCAATTGTCCCTGGCGATTTCCTCCTTGATGGTGGCGATGGATGGTTCCGCCTGTTGCTAGGTTTGTATGTTTTTATTTCATTTATTTGTTTTACTTTTGTGTTATATTTATTTATTTTAAAAGATCAATACAACATTCCGATTACTAATGTTGATAACAGATATATCGATACTGCGCTCGATACCCCCCAACTACAATTATACACTGAATAAAAGTTCTACTTAGTCTAACAGCCAAACAAAATATATGTATATATATATAAATACATTCTTGACCAACATCAACAACCGCGTCTGTCTGTCTATCAGTACTTTCATGTTGTACAAACTACTATCAGCAGTCGCATACAACTCTATAAATATATATAATATATATGTATGTAGCCACAGCATGATAAGCTACCAAATCTGAATATATATGTGTCATTTGTAGCCAAAAATTGCGAGAATATTTTGGAATTGTTTTCTGAAAAATTTGCTGCTTTTTAAATGGCTGCTTGGAAGTGATGAAATGTAATGAAATAAAAAATAAAATGAGAGCTGGGCAGGGAGTGTGTCGCCTCAACTGGAATTAGAGGCAGCATCCTCGAGTAGATCGCAGTGCATGTATCCCAGTTATAATTATAATGACTGCTGACAGAAATATACATTTTGCATTTTGAGATCAATTTCAAATGTGAACAATTGGCACTGATTGATTTTATCAAAATACTCCAAGCTCAATTTTGTCTACATTTTTTTTAGAGTGGAAATGCTAGTGTTTAATATATGCAGGATATCTGCTGTTGCTGCAAGCCAACTACCGAATATATATATATAGATATTCAACTCATTTCTATCAAGCATTTTCTGCATGAGAATCGACGCGAGCCTCAATTTGTTTTCGTGTTTATGCTGCAGAGACCCACTACCTACGATTGCGTATAAATATATATATATATAAATAAATATGTACATATGTACATATGTATGTATGTATATTCACGTGTTTATCGGCAGAGCGTACTTGCAGTCCTACTCACATTTGGATACAAAGCTTTATAGGGATATTTGGCAATAATTTTCGAATATATTTACCAGCTGGGTTCAGGGTATATCGTCGTCGAGATCACTCGACTACAGAAATCTTACTTGTTTGTTTTTAATTATGTACATATGAGTGTATAAATTAACTTTCCTCAGTTGTAGACATTTTTTGGGAAATCGTGTTAAAAATATTGAAATATTTTGTAAAGATGCTTGATGTTTCGTTCTTACATCCCGATGCACAAACTCCTTTAATTTTCGTAGTCATTTGTATTGTCAGGGAAATTAGCGACTTAACTCCTTCATATTTCACCCTGACGCATTTCAATAAATTTTCACTAAGACAAACTGTAACAACATTCGAGCAAACTTTTATCATCTCCACTAAATCCGCAATCAATGCCGCCCAATCGCCTTCTTGAAGAAACTTATTTAAAATTTTAAGGAACTCCTGTGCGACACCACGAGCACGTTTAAAAATACCTAGCCCCAAGAGTACCGATTTAAAAGTGGGCACAGCCAACATTAGCGATCGAAATTTGGGTATATCCTCCGTTATCTCTGATTGACATTCTGATAGATGAATCTATTGGATTTGACATAGTTTAATGTGATTATCAGATTTATTAGCAGAACAACTTACGCAACTGACAATAACGAGAGCTACAACGAGAGATAAGTTTTTCATCTTGAAACTCTTACTTCGCTTTACAGCTAGGTCCAGACTAAAAATTGTTTATATAGACTTTTTAAAATATAATTGACATCTACTGTGACCAAATGATTATGAACGGTTCAATCAGCCACAGAAATACTTAATTAAAAACTTATAAAAAACTATAAACTTTTACTTGTGTTTTTATATACATTTTCTGTGCTTACTTGCTTCTCATTTGCTACAGCTATCAAATATGATTCACCTATTATCAGTATCAAACTTATATTGTTTGCGCTTGGGTCAACTGTCCTCAACTTCAAACTTTAAATTCAATAACCAGACAGAATGAAGAGACAAAAAACTCAAATAAATGGGGCTAAATGCATAAAAATGTTATATATAAACCTATATAAGTATATATTTATGTTTGATATTTAATATACTGTAATATATTTGTGATAAAGTAACTAAAACAAGACTAGAAGCTGTGCTTTAATCGATTCAATATATTTAATGGCTGGTTTCAAGGTATCTCCTAACTTGTTACTTAGCAATGCTGTTATCCCTTAAAGGGCATATTTTTAAATCACGGAACTGGGATCTTGACCAGTCAGTTGAAACTGCTGAATGGACAAAATCGAGCAGTTGGCAACTGTTGCCCATGCCAACTGGCCGTAGTAAGTATATCATACATGCAACATTAAGCTCAACAGAATGGCTAAGACTATAGCAGAGCACAGCAGAGCATACATTGCCAGCAGTTTGTTGGCCAAGTCAACACGTAAGCAGAATCCCAATCTGTGCAAAAGGATTGCCGTTGTTAGTCCTCTATGTGTGCGTGTGTGTGTGAGAGCTTGTGTGTGCTGACCTCAGTACATTTTGCGAATGTCAGAGTGAAATCCGGACATTTATCATGATTCGAATGAATTATTGAAGTATATTTCGCTGGCATTCCCTATTGGGCTATCGAAGCCCCAAACAAATCCCATTCCCTTTGTGGCGGAAACGGGTTAGGTCAGTTGGTCGTTGTTCGTTGTTCGTTTTTCTGTCACAGGATTTCAGTGATTTGTTGTTTTACTTCATTGCTCGAACTGTGCTTAAACTTGGCCCACAATTCCACAAAAACACAAAAAAAAACAGAAGCAAACCCAAACTCTCTCCTTGATAGTGGAGTTAGTGTTTTACAAAATTTATTAGATAACCGACTTTGCCTGAACATCTTTGTACTGATAAGAATTGTTTCATGATTTGTAATTTTAACCAAAGATTTGATTTGAATCATTTTTTTTAAGTCATGTATGTATAAGTGTATAACTTATCTTCACATAATTATTGAGATTTTCTGGCGAACGTGCCTAGAACACCTAACCCATCCTTAAGTCTGACGATTCCTCTCATTCCCGCATCCAGGAGCCCCATTTTGAAATTAAGGAATCGCTCAAGTAAATCTGATCCGGAATCTTCGGACTCTTCACATTCTGACAGATGAATCTATTGGATTTGACATAGTTTAATGTGATTATCAGATTTATTAGCAGAACAACTTACGTAACTGACAATAATGAGCGCTACAACGAGTGCTAAGTATTTCATCTTGAAACTCTTACTTTGCTTTACAGCTAGGTCCAGACTAAAAATTGTTTATATAGACTTTTTTAAAGATAATCAACATATACTTTGACTAAGTGATTATGAACGGTTCAATCAGTCACAGAAATACTTAATTAAAGTAATTATTACTCGAGTATTTGCACTAATTACAGAGAGAGGATGAGAGAGTTTGTTTCAGTAATTGCTGAAGTAATTAATCCCTAAAAGAGTAATTACTTACAAGGCCATATGTCTGCCAAGCATTTGTTTTAGGTTATCTGCAAATGATAGGGGAATAAGACAATTAAAACCAAGTCAATTGTCCCATGATGAGTTCAAAGTACTTGGCGTGCAGCTAACGAGTTGAAATGTTAGAGAAAAGTTTTCTCCTTTTTGTTAATTTTTTATTGTATGTCACACTTTTCTTATATTAAATATACAGCCCCCCCAATAAATATTTAATGTTGTTGTGGTGTAGGCTGGGTGGTGTTACATAATTGTGAACACGCAGAAGCTTTGTAAATTACTTAATCTGCATGCAGAGACAATTACCAATCAGCCGAATATTTAGCGTTAATCGCTTTAAACAATGCCAAGTCAAACAATTCAAGGAATTTCGGGACACGCAATTGGCATTTACTGTCTTCAACTAATTTTCCCCAGCCCGGTTGCTCGGACCAGCAGCATTTAATGAGCGGGCCCCAAATCGAAGGCAACAAACGATTTTGGGGCAATCAGTCAACACTCCAGTTCAGAGAAACAACAACCACCCGCAGGTACCCCAGTCCCCCATCCACAGAACGTGTCCAATTTTACTAATTAGATCAAATATTTGTCTACTTGATAAATTTGGTGAAGCCAGCCCCACACCACCCACTTTGGCACCGCCCACTCATTACCAGCACGCACAGTTGAGCCAGCATTTGAGTCTTGATGGGTGCTTGCCCCAACCCCCAATGGGACCCTCAGCACAGCCATGGAATTTAATTACGCGGCCCAGGTCGAGGAGACAAAAATCAGTCAACCCCATTTATTGCCATACACCACCCACTTCCCAGGGATTTGTTTGCTTTCTAGGAATCACTTTTATGTGCCTTTCTAGTTTCCCCCTACCAACCCCAGCCAACGCTCTTTTGTTGTATGTTATACTTTATTATACTGTATTGCCTCCTTGTAATTAAAGGTTTAATAATATTTTGTGAGTTTTACGAAGGCTTACAGTCAAGTGTTGTCATATTGCCTCAAAATTGAGTAGATGGTTAATATACAATTGAAATATCATTAGCGACTATTACAATCAAGTGTCTAGCTTCAGCACCTTTAATCAATTGATTCAAAATATGAAAAATATGTTCTCTCTTTGCAGAATTGAGTGAAAGTTTCAACTCTTTTGAACATAGAGAAGAAAGGGTACAGACTTGTCGAGCACTCTCAACCATACACTTTCAGTTGGCATTGTTTACGACTGAATTTTAATGAGATTTTTTCTTTTATTATTATGAACACATTAAAAATTTATGAAGCCACAGAGATTGTTTTGTTTCTTACAACTCAATTAAATGTGAAATAAAATGATTGTTGATTGCATCTGACTCAAACATGAATTTGGCAATATAATTATAATTGAATGATTACACAAAACTAATTTAAAGTAAACGTGCATATAATAAATACTCACATCATCAAAAATGCCTATCTATTGCCACGTGTTCGGCCCACGTTCGATTTAAAGAAAACTAGCCGAAAAGTGGGGGAATTAGTCAGAGATTTGAACGCTTCGCCGATTACTAAATTAAAAATACAGTGAACAAAAAATATAAAAACGAACAGACAAGAAATATCATTTATCTTCGACACGCCGAATATTGCACACCCTTGTAGACTTCGCTTACAGTTAAAAATATTATGTTTTTGTGCGTTTTAAACAACTTTACTTTAAATAAAAAATGTTTCGCCTTAAACTATTCTTTCAAATTGTTTATCTCGCTTTTTTCTCGTTTTCGTATCTTTCGATAAACTTTCCTTTGGCACCTATATAATAATTTATGCATATAATATATATAACAAGTTTCAGCAAGATTGTTGCTAAGCTGAGGGAATTAAGTGCATATAAGAGGAAAAAAAATTCCGATAAACTTACCTAGCTATATGAAATCGGAGACGTCGCCTTTAATGCGTTGCAGATCAGTAAACATATCTAAAAGACCCTCTAAAAGGGTATATAAAAATGAGTAAAAATCGTTTTGTCAAGAATAATACATACATATGTGGATATGTACATATATGAAAAGATTAATTATACATTTGGCACTGACAAGTTATCCATGCTTTTTACATTGTTTTTGCTATTTGTTCTCTTCGCTGTCAGCTCTAAGTTCCCCAATTCGTCTTCACAATTAGTTCCCCATAAGCCAGATTATTAGGCTCTTGCCCGTGTCGCATGTGACCTGTCTTGTTACGTAATTACGCCTTACACTTTAAGTTAAATAATATGAAAGTAGAAAAAAAAAATGATAAGAAGAGGAAGCTTGTAATTTTTAAAGACCAATAATTTAGGTGAACTAAAAAGCTATTAACGCATAAGACACGACCCGCTTGTGACAAACAACAAAGCACAAATGGAGTTTATTGCTCTTTGCCGAGATTGGGGCACTTTCTACATGAAAGGATTATTAAGAGATTTTCTCAGAGAATCAAAAGTTTTGCTATTTGCAACAGACTCAATAATTCTCGCATTTTATGGCGCAAGTTTTATTCGTATTGTTTTGTGTTCTTTGTCGCTGCTGCTGCTGCTGCCGCTTCTTCTCCTTCATGCCCTCCCCCCCACTGCGCTGAGTAGTTAGTAAACTTTCTAGTGCGACCCATAAAATTATATAAAATATATAACCATTCACCCACCCTGCTGCCACTCCATCCTATCCCGCTTGAGCTGCTGTCAATGTCGTTTGCTGCCAAAAAGTTGAAAGTAAACAATTTTGTGGCATCACCGAAAACAATGTCAGAATCCCTTCCCACCACGCCCACCAGCTTTACAATTACATTAAATGTGTTTTCGATAAGATCAAGTCAATTTTGTATATCATGTCAATCCAATCATAGTTGCCACATTAGGAATTAGACAATCAACACGAATGAGTAAGAGGAGAAAACGCATAATTGTTGCAATAGCCGTTGAATTGCTGGCAATTAACACAGCCCCTCCTCTTTCCAACTAATGCAGACTACTTTTATGGCACTTAGTTCAATTTATCTAAAAGCACAGCATGTAACCATATTAATTGTTTTTTTTTTTTCCTTTTATTACCGAATAATAAATATAAGTACATTTGTATATGTGCAGCAAGAAAGAATGAAAATCATTAAATGAAGTATGTCCTATGAAAAAAAAAAACACACAGTCCTTGAAGTTATGGCTCCTCGTACATGATATTACCAACCCCTTGGATACCATGAAATCCTAAGCATATTTCAAGGTGAGGAACGGTTGAGAACGTCAGCTTAAATCGTCATAGGTATTGTTTCCCGATAGCCAAGTAGTTTTGATTGCACTCAGGAAGAAGAAAAGATTTGAAATAATCACAGAACTTTTGAACCTGCCGAATAACAATAACAATAACAATACTAATAATAATTATTATAAAAATAAATGTATATATGCAAAAGATATGCAAACGGTGCAAAAGAAGAATAACAACTTTTAGAATACCCTGTAAAAGTGACGACAGCTCTGTAGGCACTGTTTGGCTTTCTTAACCGATTTCAATTATGTACTTAAATTTTTTTACGTTTCACATTACTAGAAATACTCACAATTGTTCCAAACATCCGGCGACAATGAGGCTAATGATGAGCACCAAAAACGAAATCTGCGTTAAAAGTTGACGCTGATTGTAAATTAAATGGTGTGAGGCAAACGCACAAATTTAAAAAACATTATGCATAATGGTGTGAAGTTTTTATGGCTCTCAACATTTGTCGTTGTGTAAGACAAGACTTCAGATAATGAAGAACCATTTATGGCTATGGATTAGAATAAAAGTGATTGGTTTATATATTATTCGCTTAGTGCCATTCACTATTACATTTAAACAAATTCAGAGAAACCATATAAGTAGATGGCAGGCAACAAAAAAATAATAATTATATATAATTATGTATAAATATATATACCGATCTGTCCGCACTCAAAATAATTTCTTACCTCATCGAAAACGTTGATCTCGCGTGCCAGAGACCCGCGACACACGAGTGAAACAACTTGTTCAAAGAGATGGGTTTAAAATTAAAAATGATGTGTGGTACGGCTAGCAAATTTCTTTTCTAATGAACTAAACCAAGCAAAAAGTTGCTTATTATTTAAAAAGTATATGGGTACTGTGCGCATCAAACAAAATATAAACAAGTAAGCAAACTCTACACGAGAAAACCCGACTAGGAGATACCCTAAGCCCAGGTCTTAAATATATATTACGCTTGCTGACATTAGTTTGTTCAAAATAAAAATAGTTTATGACATTTATGAAATTTCTGCAGTTCATCAATAATATGTCAGTGTATATTTTGTGTATCAATTGGCAGGTTATATCTTTGCGATCGTATATTTTATTGCTAGTGAATATCGATATTAGCGAAACGGAGGCAGTTATCGATAAAACAAAATTAGCTTGTTACTACAATATATATTCAACATTCAAAACTCTAGCCGGATATGGGGCCCGAGATGCTTACTTCTGTCTGTTGCATACTTTTGTACAACTTCACTATACCCTTCTTTACAAATTTGTAAGGGGTACAGGGTATACTAAAATTAAAATATCATTTGGCTGCAAGGTATTCCCCAAAAGTGTTTGTGTCTAGTCTGACATTGACAAAGTATTGCAGAAGTATACGATTTATATTTAGTCGTAGATGTGTAGATAAATATTCTTGGTGAAGATTGGCCAATTTCAGCTAAGAGTTTTTTAAATATCAAAAATATTCCCAATAAACTTGGACAAAATATCGGAGATTATATTCAGTTATGTAAACATCTGTTTCCAGTGTAATACAAAAATATATATCTACATATATAATCTTAGAAAATTTGTTTGTATTTTTTTACTTTCTGAGTATAATGGCGTGTAAAAAAGTAATTTGGTTGGGAAATTCGAAGTAATATTTTCCCCTTCCTTCCGAGTTTCCGCTTTAGTGGTCTTCCTTAATCAAGTGAAATTCCTGACAAATACAACATTTTCAAAGCTCTCACTGCTCAGGAATACAAAAAGCTTATAAATCAACTTGGAATTAGTTAAAGGTTTTAAAAGTTTATATATATATACATATATTTATGTAACACATCGTTTCCGTGAGTAATACAGTCAGTTATAGTCTGTTATACATGACTTCAGTTTGTTTAAGTAGACAGTTCCAAATTAACTAAGTTAATCAAACATGTTCCACTCTGGTTCTGTTCCTAGCCAATGATTATGTATTCTATAAGGCTTATAAAATTGATAAATATATGAATATTTAAACATCAGCACAACCTAGAATATTATCATTAAAATTCCTCCTCCTTTGATTAATATTAAGATCATCTGAGAATCGAATGCATTAAGTTGCTGACATTTGGCAACGTCTGATTTGATCCATTTCCAAGCGCTTTCAACACTTTGCCTTTAGTTTGCCATACATTAATACATACATATATTCATATATAAGTTTCAGAGTCTCAACTATGTTTACATTAGCAATTTTTCGTTGCTGGCATGTTTACAACGCCAAATGGGCAAACACAAAAAACACATTTCAAATTGAATACAAGATAGAAAAATTAATACCCTAGTTTTAAAATTGATCAAAATATACATGGAAAATACAGAAACTCCTTATATGTTGTAAAGCAATCTATTATTATAAATGATAAGTTCCATCAGATTGATTCAAAAAAATACAAAAATTATTAACGTGACACATTTTACGATACACTATGTAGCTGTATAAGAAGAGAGCATGAAAACCAGAATTCTGAGTGGAAAATAATAAAAAATGTAAATGTGTAGAAATTGGGAATGTGCTTTGTGTATTTGTGGATCTGATGTATTCGAGCACTTGGGTGTCACTTGAACATGTTTTGCCTGCTGACTTTGCCTTTTATTATTTGTATTTCGTTTATTTTTTTTGTGTTGAAAACTTTTCTATTCAAGCTGCAAAATGTCAAAAGAGGCATCAAAACGCGAAGGGCCATTAAATTGTGTATCAGTATGTGTTTGTACGTTTGTACATACTAAAAGTATTTTTGATAGAAAACCCTTTTTAAAGCAACATGCAGCTCTATTAAATTTGAACTAATTTAACTAAGCTAACCTCTTCCTATATATCTATACATATATTATGTAAAGAGAGTGGACTTCAAAATTAGTCTTGATTCGAGAAGTTTTCATTCTAGAATACAAAATCTAAAATGAAGCACTTAAAACCCAAATGAATATACTCGTATAGTATTTGAATGTTTGGTGAAAAAGAGAACTAAGAAGCGAGTCTAATCTAAGAAAATCTTCTTTAATCAAGAATATAAAAGAAGAGAATGTTTGAAAGAGTTTTCCTATTAAAACTTTTAAGTTTTAAGTTTTTTTAGCTTTAAGTTTTAGTATATTCACACATACATACACAAACCTACATACATACATATACATATATATGTATATGTATTGAGAAATGCATGCATCAAACAAAACTGTTGAAGGTCAAAGTGAATAACAGCTGAGCGAGCATGTACAATGCATATTCATACAAACGTATATAGTGTATAGGTACATATATATGCACATATGTATGTATTTATGTACATACTCAAGAAGACAGCATCACAGCCAAAATGTCGACTGCAGCTGCAGCTGCGTCGCGTCGCAGCGACTCTTGTCATATGCTTTTTGTTTATTTGTTTTTCGTTTTGTGGCTCGTTTTCTGTTGTTGTCGTTGTCGTGTTGTCATTTTGTACGTATTTTTTTGGCACGAAAGGCGACATGCATTAAAATTGATAGTCGCTGACGTGGGTGCAGAGCAGTGAATATTTGGATGGAGGGAGCTGGGGCGGTGGGTGGTGGCAAAGCAGCAGAAACGAACAGAAGACTAAAAGAAATTCAACTGACAGAATATAGAGATGTGTCTTCAGAAGCTTTTTAGCTTTTTGTTGTTTGTCTTCTGTATACTTATGAGCATACATACATATCTATATACATATATACATATGTATATAAATATATATATATATATATATATGTGTATACATATGCTTTGCCTGCTTTGGTGCCGATATGTCTGCCAGTACAATTGAATAATATATTTGTACCTCTGTATGGACATATACAAATGTATGTGGGCATGTGTGTATGTGAGCTTTTAAGTGAGTCGCTGTATGCTTTGTGTGTGTGTGTGTGTGAGTGAGTGAGTGTGATACATGCACGCCGATAACTGCCAAAGAAACAACTACAATTAGCGAGGCGAGACAGCAAACAAGACTAAGCAGATAAGATAACATTAAAGTTCGTGTTTAGCATAATAGCAAAAAAAACAAACACCGAGACGAGAGCAGCAAAATCAAAACAATTAAACCTAATGTATACGTATTGTAACAGGCCACTAGTGTACATAGTACTAGGACTGTAACATAACATGTGAAACTTAACATGCAACTATGTTTGTACTTAACATTGATATCGACGTCGATCGATATCAATTGTATGATCACAAACATGATGAAGAAGAAGCAAAGAGTCGTTGCAAATAAAGTAGAGTAGATGTGTTTTCAAGAAGAAAGATAACTTTGTTTTGACCTCCACACTATACTTATGTTTATAAATGTAATAATAATCATACACAGCATATACACATGCATAAATATAAATCTTCATTTAAAAACAGTTTGAAACTTTCTTTCAATTCAAATACAAATTACTACGAAAGAAATTAAGTTGATTTCATGAACAAAAATCAAATTATCATAAAATTCGTATTTATTTTTAGCTCACTAAAGGGGTCTTAGCACCCCAACACCATGATAATAGTATCTACATTGCTTGTTGTTTTGCTCAAAACTGCAAATCTAATCACCTAATCCGACCACCATTTAAAGACACTCGGCTAATCCAAAAAAAATTCCACAAGTGTCCGATTGGTATTTAGAACAATTAGAATTTAAGGCATACACTTTGCCAAATCAATAATAATTTCTGAATAAATAAAATTCCTAAAATTTGGAATGTTTTCTATTTTTCTTATATATTCTTTTTATTATTATTGTTATTATACTTGACGTTTGCTGCAGAAAAGTTCTGTATGAATTTTTTTTGCAAAGTCGTTATCTTAATCTGCACCTATAATTAGCTAATCAAAATTAGTTGCTATATTTAGTGCAAAAGTCAAGTATAATGGAACATTACCTAATCCATGGCGATAAACCAAAGTCAACAGTTGTCGGCTTATCAATGGTGCTTTGGAACTCAGTGCGGTCGCTGACACCGAACGGGAAAGTTTACGTTGCAAGTTGAACATGCCGGAAATACGCCCCCTGTCGGCGAGTCTGCAACGCGCTGCCATCGAGGAGCTGAACGAAGTTCCCAATCGCCTGGACGCGGATATTGCAACTCTGCGCACCTGGATTAAACAGCAGCCGCATTTGCGCTCCCGCTCCGACGATCAGTTCCTGGTCGCCTTCCTACGCGGCTGCAAGTTCAGCCTGGAGAAGGCCAAGGCCAAGCTGGACAAGTACTACACCCTGCGCACTCTCTATCCAGAATTCTATACCATATGCGATGTTGACAGCAAACGCACGCACGAACTGCTGCGTCTGGGGTAAGTCGAAACACTGAAAAAAATAAGTTATATTATATATTCAAATCACATTCTTGATTCGTGATTTTAGATTTTTATTTGAGGTTGAGCAGTTATTATTAAAGATTTTCCACTCTAGAAATTTAGTAAATAAAGTTCGAAATGTAATTCCAGATTAACTATGGCAACTTACAGTCACACAGAAAGATCACCCTGAATTTTAGAAATTCGATATTATTATCTTATTGCTTGATTTAAGGCAAACATTTTTCATTTTAAGAAAGATGTTCTCTAGTTTTCAAAGCGTTAATCATTTTAGAGTAATTTTTCTAAAATTAAGGGAGATTTTTTCTCTGAGTGTACTTCTCCTTATCAACACCAGTGTTAAAAATAAATTCCTGAATTAAGATTGTACATCATATTTTGATTTAAGATTTTGCGTTGTTATTTAATTAACCATAACAATTATTCTCTGTATAGGGTAGCATTGAGGTTACCAATACCGCTGCATGACAATGGACCACGAATTATCTATGTGCGTCCCGGATGCTATGCCGCGGATAAATATAACTTTGAGGAGATTATAGCCATTGGTCACGGATTAACCGGAATCACTTTGTATAATGACGACTATGCGGTGATCCATGGATTTATATTTGTGCTTGACTTTAGTAACTATACGCCGGCACATATGGTTCAGATGACGCCGAGCATCGCCAAGAAGATGTCCGTCTTTGGACAGGATGCTATACCCGTGCGCGATAAGGGCAGGCATATGATTAACACCAACGCCGTCTTCGAGTTGGGCTTTAACGCGATACTTTCGATTTTGCCGACCAAGGAACAGAATCGCGTAAGTGTATTTCTTTTTTCTGAGTTAATTCCAACCAAAACAAAAAAAACTTCACGGCAAAAACTTGTCCCGCTGCAGATATCTGTGCATGGCAGCAATCTGGAGTCACTGTATGGCCACATTCCACAAAAATATTTACCAGCCCATCTGGGCGGTGAGCAAGGCACCATTGAGGAGCTCATGCAACATCACTTGAATGTTTTTACGGAACACCGAGACTTCCTGATAGACGAGGCAAACTATGGCGTGGATGAGAAGCTGAGACCAGCCGGTCAGCAATACGATTACAACAGCATCTTTGGTGTCGACGGATCATTTCGCAAGCTGAACTTCGATTGAATGAGGCTAAGTAAACAGCTAGTTTAGTGGGTATTAGCCGGTGCTTGAACAATCATTCTGGTTTTCTGCTATTAATAATGCATTTTCATTTGGTTATCGCATGAATGGAACATATTCGCCCACATAAAGCACAATCACCTTATAGATTTATGTGAATTCCATGCATCTATTTGTTATTTCTTAAACGAGTATATACTTAACAATCTGAATTATATTCAGAAAAAAAGAAAGTCTTCAATGTATTTATAAGATTGCGAATTCATTTACAACCAACCATTCAATTGGCAAACCGCCAATTTTGTGGCGCCACCTGGCGTCTGCTTTTTGGACAACAAAAATAGCATTTCCCAATCAATTTTAGACGAATACTTTTATTAAAACTGTCGTAAAGTATTATCTGAAAAGGGTCAACAGAATAACTTGAATTTATTAAATTGTACAAGTTGTTTAGAGTTTTTACTTAAAGTACTCTAAATGTATTTAGTTATCCGTCAATAAAACCCCAGTTTGAATGCCAGCGGAAAAACAAAATACTTTGCATGTATGCCGCGTGTGAGAAACGATTGGAAATGGCAGCTAACAACAATTCATTATTTTATTAAATTCTTTACAAAATTGGCTTTGAATTTATGTTTAATAATTTACACATATGGCGCAAGTGAAGACAAGCCACAAAGATTTTAATAAATGGGCATCCGATTCTTAACATTCAGCAGAAACTTTCCAATTGTTGACCTTGATTGCGGTTCGTAATGGTTGTATCCGATTCAATTGATAAACCTTAAGCTAAACGATCCATCGATCGTCTTAATTTGCATATGGTTTTGCCTTGTTATTTATTCAACTTTTCTCGACTCGAAGTTAAGCTGTCGTAAATTTATTGTTCGACGAAAGGTTTGTTTGAAGGCGTGTGCCATAAATTCAATGTGAAAGGCTTTAGATTTACGACTCATCGAATGAATTCGATTTTAATATTGAGACACCGAGAGACATCGAACAAAGCGAAATTTCTTTACACGTATATTATTTTGAACAACTTTTAACATCATAAACTGACACGAAATGATCTATTATTCTGACGACCTAGAAATGCAGATGAAGGTCTTACCAAAAAGGGTTAACAATGGCAAGTACAATATTGATAAAAAAAAAATAAAAAAAATAAAAAAAAAACAAATAATAAAAAAACACAAGCCCAAATAGAAAAACATTTTGCAGAGTTACTGCAAATTGTAAATTGAGGTAATGTGCTCGAAGCCAGCAGCAAACAGAACAATGTAAATCAAAAATTAGAAGAGAACAAAATTGAATCTAGTATTTATTAGATTTATGCTTGTGTGAATCGCAGCTGCTCGTTTTTGATTTATGGGCACAAATATTGACTTGGCGTATTTAAATATACGAAGAAGCTTTTTCATTAAAATCATAGAAATAGAAACTAAATAAATATTGCTTATGACAACAACAAGGCAATGTGCCCCGCACTTTGTTTACTTGTTGACCAAGGTTATAAATCAAGTTGTCCAAAATAAAAGCAAAAATTAACAGGTATCATCAACGTGTCGAATAACAAATACCCTTGCAAACTACTCAACAACTTCATAAATTAAATATGCCAGTGTTGACTTTGAATAAACAAATGTATATAAATATATAAAACAAATGTTTTATTTATACGTACATAAACAAAAAATGTAGTAGAATTGTTTTTAAAATTCGCTTATATTTGTAACAAGATGAAGCAGCGCTAAATAGGCAGCTGAAGTTGTTAGTAAAGTCTGGCTTGTCTTTTATTATAAGAGTATAAATATAAAGATAGATTTATTGGTGTTTTACGGTTATCGCATATGCGAATCTGCAAATCGCGTTGAGTTCCCAAATATTGAATAGTGGCAAACAAACAAATTGATTCCAAGCGCTTGGCTTGACATTCCCCTTACCAAACCGCCACCAGACCCCCGCCACTCAACGAAAATGAAGCCCCCCCTGTGTAATGACAACTGGCAGACAAATTGATTTTCGGTTTGCCCGGCCTGTTTATTTATTTCAAAATTCGTATTTTTCTTTCTTAACTCGCGTCCGCCGTGCTGTGCTGACGTCAACGGCCGGACATGAATTCCCGTTGGCCGATTCTCAATTCTGGCGTACTTGCGGCTCGGACAAGGGGCGCGTGCCATGAGGCGAAAGTTTTTGGGGCAGCAAATGATAATCGCAATATGGTAACATCATCAGTCTTTTCAACTGTCAGTTTTGCATTGACCTTGGATGGCAAACAAAATCGAAATTCGAAATCGCTGGCAAAACTGTACAAAAGCAGTATTTGTTTTGACTTTTGGCATAAATACGAACTTTTACAAACCAACAAATCAGCTGGGCCAAAAATAATCAAATAATGCCTTGCCTTGCGAGCACAGCCAAAACAAACTCACGATCGTTTTCGACATTTTCGACAAAAACAAAAAAAAAAAAACAAAAAAACAAAAAACGAGAGAATAAAATCGGACATAAATAATGGCAGCATCAAACGTGAACGTGAACGTGAAGTTCTCGGCAAATGTTTAATCTTGAGTACACTTGAACTACAAATTCTACAAATTGTGCGATCAATTTGCCAAAAGCACACAAAATTGTCATATTTATAATTGTCTACAATCTTTGACGATGAGCTTGTTGTATTTGAAATCTGTTTAGCAAACTAAATCTGGTTGGATTTGGTGTGTCAATGACAGTTCAAAGCAGATGAGTGCAATTGACGTGCATAGCCAAGCAATATTGTGTATATCTGAGAGATACACAAAAGCATTTTTGGCAATTACATACGTTTCGCTATATTGAAAATTTCATTTTGACTACCCGCCAGCAAAGTGGAAATTTGATGAACGCTGCTTGGGGTCAGCCAACTAAATATTACGTAGACCTATTTCCAGATGCAACCCCCCATCGCGCACAATGTCAGGTAATTATAATTTTGGCAAGGGCCCAGATAGATGATATATATATATTTATTTTATTTTTTTTTGCTTTTTGGATTTTCTATTCAGCTCGGCCACATGGAAAGTATCCCGCTGATGTTTGCGCACTGGGAACATTTGCTCTTCTATTGACAAAATATGAATTACTAATCCAAGATACATTTTTGATTCATTTGAACCATAACAAGACGCCCCATCACGTTATAAATTGAGTATATAGAACATGTGCAAAATTTAAGCATGAAAAAACTGACTGTAGGCTTATTTTATTTATTACTTATAGTTAAGGCTAAAAAGCTAGTCGGAAGAGCTGAGCTATGAGATACCCTGCACACAGCAAATATCTGTTTACAATTGTCTTTTTCATTGCAATCGGCAATCGATTTGTATCGATATTCGCAAAGTGCTTGCGGCTATCGTTAGAATTACACAAGCCTGTTCTGCCTGTTGTATTCGACTATTTATATTCCAAATTTGATTATGGGATCGAAGATGTTTCTTGCTGCCAGTTACATATGTATCTACTTATACCCTTAACGCAATTTTTAACGGCCATAAATAATTAATATTTATTTTTGTAATTTTTTGTAGTTTTTTGTTTAACTTTTACGAATTTTGGGAAGCAAATCTGAGAAAGATATAACAGTTGTTGCCACAAAATGTCGCTTGTGGGCCACTGTGCGCTTGTACACATTTAGGTACATATAATTGGCATTTGGCAACGTCGACCCACTTAATTGGCAATCGGTGGTCAGTCGCCGCGTGTGTGTGGAGCGGCGATGTGTTCGCATTGGCCATTAGATCATTATATTTTTGCCATTTAATAACAGATTTCCGTCAAAACAAACAGAAGGTAAATGTGCTAAGAGGCGAAATTCGGCGAAAAACAAGAAAAGTGCGTCAGCAAATGCAAATTTTGTTTTTCTGTTTTCGTTTCGACGAGCCGTTGAAATTCTTATTTTCGCTTTATCTCTGCTTCTATTTTGCTAGCTTTTTCTATTTCTATTTCACGTTTTTTTTTCACTATTTGTTATTCATTTTCATTTTATGTGCGCTTTTTTGTTTATTTGTCTAGTGAATGCCGAGGATTTTAACCTTTCGTCTATAATGTTTTCACTAGCTGCAATTATGACTTGCAGTACAAAGCAATAATATATCAGAGCTCTTAAGCCGTTATTGCATTTATCTGTATCTACATGCCATCTGCGTATCTTGTATATATTTGCATCTTTTAATCACGCCTGAGACTTTTCTAACATTTCATAAGTGTAAATTATGCAAATCTTTATTGCAGAATGGAAGATCTTAGATCAAGCATTAAAAACTCAAACTTGATTCATTGTCTTTCATGGTGGATTAAACGATAGACTATAGAGATACATAGCGATGAATAGAAATTACTTTAATGAATTGTATCTATTTGCATACACTATCATCATTCCATAAGTATGCAAATCTTGATTCGACAATGGAAAATCTTTCATCAAGCACAAGAATCTCAAATTTGATTCAATGTTCTTCATGCTAGATTAAACCCAAAACCTTAGAGAGAAATAATATATTTCTAATTCAGGAATATACTCTTAGCTTACAGACTAAGTAGTCTTTATTTATCTCTATTTTCTTAAATTTATATATAAATTTAAGCGAATCCAAGATATGTTCTTAATTCTAGATTGTTTATATTTCACTGTATAGAGTATTTAATAATCGTCAGCTGTGCTTTCTTAAATTCGGTCGTATTTAATTTAGTTTGTCGCCTATCGCTTAGCCACTATCTCTGCTTTTAGTAGCTGCTAGCTGGGACATCGATGACTCATCACAGTAATGCCAGGGGTTAATCTAAATTCATTGCGGCGACTGTCACGTAGCCCCATGAGGCAAATGACGACGACTGGCGACGTTGGTTCCAAGTGCGATTAGCTGACAACACTTTGGAACGAGCGATTCGATTAACTAGATAATGATGAACATCTTGAATGATGAATGATTGTTTGGCTAATTAGCCGCTAGGTCTAGACACTAGACCCAACCGACTCCACTATCCATATTTTACTGTCAACCCAACTATAATAAAAACAAAACAAAAAATATAATAGAAAGGTTTTGTTCTTTAGGCACAATTCCCAAAAATAAAGAAGAGAAAAGAAAAAAAACACTTTTCGATCATAAAGACCATTTAATATTATTTTTCAGATTATTCTACGAGATTATAACTACGTGACGCTTCTTTAATATTGCGAGAGAAATAACAATTTGGCAGATGATGTCCGAAAATAAAATTAATTTAATTATACCAATTTGGCAAGTTTTTGGCAAAATACAAAATAATCTTTTGCATTTGCAAACGGGGCTTTTTGTCCACTATATGAATAAACAATAGCCACAATAATTATCAATGTCTGCGGCTGGTGCCCCCAGCGGAGAACGGAGACATTGGAGCCAGTGGAACTGGGTCTTGTCATTCAAATGATGACGTCTCTGATGGGGCAATTGGCAATGTTTTTGTAGTTTTTGTTGTTGTTCTAGTTTATTATGTTGATGTTGTTGTCAGTTTGCTGACGTTTAACAAAGTTTTTCGCTTTTGTAATTTCCGATTTGCTGAAGCGTTGCGAGGGCATTATAATAAGCTTTTCGCAAACTTAATGACTGTTTGACTAGAAGTTACCCTATGGGTTACCCTATGAGTTAGTACTCTAGGAAGTAGAGCTAACTAGGTTAGGGTAGGTTAGGGCGGTTATCAGCATGGAGAGTATAAGACTCCTACAGCAATACTTATAACGTTTCTCATTTTTAATTTTAATATTTTTTTAAATTACTTATAACAATGAGAAATAGTATACAAAATAAAGGCGTTAATGCCATTTTTTATTTAGTATGTTTTTTGAAATATACATATAATATATCTCATTTGTAATTTAAATAATATTTTTAAACATTTATAAATATGACAAATAGTATAAAAAATAAAGGCGTTAAAATTATAAATATATTTTTGCATGGTTTTTTTTTTCAAATATGTTTTCTCAATTTGTAATATTAAACTACTCAAATTTGATTTTTTTTTTTTTTTGTTGTTCCCAGCACTAATTAAAAGTTAACGTTTGTATGCGTAATATTCGCATTAATCCCTTTGTTTCAAGCTAACTGTTAAATGCGCTGATTGCGGTTAGCTTGATGCTCGCTTAATTTCGGATAGTTGCTAAGAGCTAAAGGCTACAGCGACGTCGACAGCAACAGCGACGTCGACAGCGACTGCGAAATTGTTTTCGGTGTTTGGTGTGTGCGTTGTTGTTGCTGCTGCTGCCGCCGCTTGGCAACAGCAAAGCCAACTGCGACTGCGACTGCAAAATGTTGAACGGTGTCTCATCTGTGTTATGTTGCTGTTACTGCTGCTGCTGCCGCCGCTTGGCAACAACAAAGCGAACAGCGACAGCGACGGCGTCTGCGACTGCGAAATGTTGAACGGTGTCTCATCAGTGTTGTGTTACTGTTGCTGCTGCCGCCGCTTGGCAACAGCAAAGCCAACTGCGACTGCGACTGCGACTGCGAAATGGTGATTAGTGTCTCATCCGAATGTTGCTGTTTTTTTGTTGCTGCTGCCGCTGCTGCTACCGCTTGGCAACAGTGAAGTCAACTTCAACGTTATGTTGCGTTTTCGCCTTTGTATTCAGCTGCTTCAGCTGCTTCTGCTTCGAGTTTGTGACGTTGGCGCGAGCGTGCGATGTGAAATTTGTTGTCGACGCCAAGGAGGAAATGAATGTCAATTACTCACGTACCAATACATATGCAGATATGCACACATGTATTAACACACATTGTTTGTGTGTGTGTGTGTGTGTGTGTGTGTGCATAAATTTTGGTTGGCGTCGGGCGGGCAGCATTGCAGCAATCGCACGTTTGTTTTTGTTTATTTATTTTTTTTTTTTTTTTTTTTTTTTTATCAGCGGCAACGAAATGAAAGTAGCAGCCGCAACATTTGCATAGGCGCCACAAAGATACGTTAACCTCTTGCGATTGTCGCCCGTTGGCCACAGATATAGATACAGATACAGATACAGTGACAGATACAGATACAGATACAGTGACAGATACAGCTACAGATACATTTGTGTGGGTCGTTGCTTTGTGGCTTTGATTGATCGTAACCTCCTTCGCACAAATGCTAATTAATTTCAAGATGCGTTTTTTTTTTTAACTGCTGCAGAGGGTTTTATAATTTTGTCGCTTTGCTTTGTTTTTTTTTTTTTTTAATTTAGTTTGCGATTCCATTGAACCCTGATCCCACATTTGAATGAAGTTCCATTCAATTGCGCGACTATGCAATACTCTGTAGCAGATGATATGTGTCAGAATAGAATCTTTATTATTAATATGATGTGTTTAGATTAAGTGCGACAGTGTCTTACGTCAGGCTAAATAATTGAAATAAATACACAAATCGCTTAACTATACTACTTATATACAAATAATGATCTTTCAGTTTGTTTACCTACAGCCGCCGAAATGCTGACGCAAAAGTCGAAAGAAACGAAAAACAAGACTATATATATATATATAAAATTTGGTATATTTATATATATTTATACATTTACGATTATTATGCGATCTGAAATGTGCGTCACATGTATAGTTTGACAACAAAATATCACATGTTAGATATCATCAAATAGATCACATATAGCAGTCGATACTATTTAAGTTATCTCAGTTAATTGTAATAATTGCACATCATTTCAAGTTAATAAATAGGCAAATAAATGCAATAGAGCTAAATAAATGCGGTTATCAAATGTGGATGATGAAAATTTGCACGCAAATAAATAATAGCTAACAATCAAAAGTCAAATCGACAGACAAACAACAAAACTGCAAACGTTGGGAAGATATGAAAAAATCATCACAATTAGACAGAAATCACACTTATCACAAATAATAATATAATTTGTTGTTTACTTAAGAATTCCCTTGAATTCTGAATTGTTAAACTGAAACCCCATTTTCTTTTAGAACGCCACTTGCCTAATTTATAGTTATGAACAGATATATCTATCTCTATATCGACATATCTATGTAGCATCTCCGACCACATAAAGTGGTATATATTGATCAGTATCAGGATCTCAAAGACAACGAGAACTGGAGACTTCTAAGATCCAAATTTATTTTATTTTATCGATAACTGCCTCCGTTTTGCGAATAACGATATCTTTTGCAATCAAAGACCCAATTTGAAAGGCAGAGATTAGACTAATAATAAATAATAAATATCAATCAAATATAGTTCGGATAAGAAACATCCAAGTTATAGTCTAAAATGTATTCTCAATATGATAACTCATTCCGAGACACAAACATGAGTATTCCTCATTTCAAGCATGCTTACATTTGAGTGTGCACAGCATTTAAAGGGAAATTTGACCGTTACTTTATTTGTTACCAAAACTAACATATTGTAATTTTTACAACAGATCATTTTTTCGTTTTAGCCACCCAAAGAGAACTGTGTAATTAGTGACGGCAACAACGTCACGTGAGTTTGGCGTCATTCGGAAGGGACTACACAAGCCCAACCTTTTTGTGGGTGCCAGCAACCGACTCTGATTGGGACACGGTTGCCAGGTCGGCACGTGAGCTTGTGGCCGTCTTCCTGGTTCGCTACGTCACAGCTTATCCATCACATTAATGCGTCTGACGACAAAAACTCCCAGAATTGTGACGCAGTAACTACCTCGACCCCTACCTGACTACACACACACTCACACACACACACACTCACACACACATCTACTCGTCTACATCTACGTCTACGTCTGCGTCGCGTGTCCGTGTCATTTGGTCAACGTGTCTGTCGTCATATTTGCGGTTAGCCTGTTCCCAGTGCGGATCACAGGGAGCGTCGTACGTGACTGCAGCTACGTGTCCCAAGCCATGTTGCGAATTTGCTGGGAAAAATTCTATTTTAATAAGCATTATTGAAGTGAAAAAAGCCTGTTTGCATATTACAGCAATTTCAATACAACGAAATTTAAATTATCAATATTTCAAATGTTACAATTGTAAATAAATACATATATATAAATTTTTTCTTTGAATATCTACTGCACACCATTGAAATTAAAAAATTATTGCCTGTGTTTTTTTCATCTTCTTCTGAGTTTGTAGCATATGACGCAAGTGCCGCGATAAGTTAAGTGATCCATAAACTAAATACTTAAGCAGCATTGCTGAGTGCTCAAAATGTGATGGCAATGGCCCGGTTAACAGCCACACAGATGCATCAAGTGTAAAGCGCACAAAAATTGCCACAATAAAATTGTTGAACTCTTCTATCAAAAACTTTCGCTCATGTGCACACACACAAACAAACACCACACACACACACACACACACACACACACACACACAGATATAGATAGGAGATGGTAGATATATGTTGGAAGCCATAAAATTGGAAATTATGATCATCAAGACGGCACGGACAGGGCACGCCCAGCCAATGGGTGGCGAAGCTGAAAGCACCAACAACAAAAAAAACAAAAATAAATAAAAAAAAACAACAACAAACAAAAAACTTAAATTTATTTTAGCTCGGAGTACGCACTACAAACGGGTGCGCCAGCAACTTATACAGATACTTGCAGCTGCAGCAACAGCAACAGATGCGATACGGGGCAAGGCGAGGCGAGGCAAGCTTGAACTCGTAAAAAGAGTTCGCGTCTGGCGTTAAAATTTATGACTAGTTGAGGCAAGAGTGACGCTGATAGATGATAAAGCTTATGTATATATATATATATGTATATATATATATGTATGTGACCAGGTTATATAGTCGTTATGGTTGTCGTAAAGTCCCAAAAGCGGCGATGCCTTATCGCTTGGACGTCTGCTCTATTGAAGAGCAATGAAGTCCATATATAGCATTTTGGTATTGTAAAAATGACTTGCCCATAGTCTGTAATCATTTCGGAAATACACAAATATAGTCGTATTTCTATTTTCATCACAATCTTATCTATATATTCAATATTAGAACTTTATAGCTCCTCGCTACGAAGCAAGGCCTTAAAGTATTTTAATATGCAATCAACATTTAACAAAACCTTATCATAAATTCAGTTTGCCCAAACTTCATTCACTAGAATCGATTGATCAGCATCAATTTATTTTCAATTGACAACCTATTTTGTACAGGATCAGTCTATAAGCAATAAATAAGCTGGGACTAGTTTTTAATCAACACTCTTATGGCTTACTCTGTTTAGATACTCTTTTGCCTGTCAAGAAATAAATAAGCTTGGACTAGTTTTTAAAGATCACTTCTATTCCACTCTATAAATATTCTTTTCACTTCACCCAATTTAAATCTGTAACTGTTGCTTAATTTGTTCGCTGGATGATTTGTGAAATGTGCCAAAGAAAAGCGACGCCCCAAAGTTCATTTTGTGTGTGTAACATTTTTAATTTTTTCTTGTCTTGGTTTTTTGTTTTTTTTTTTTTTTTCTTTGTGAATATGCAAAGTGCCCACAATTCCAACAGCCTTAACCGCAGTCTCTTATTCCACATCCACATCCATTTCTAGTTACAGTTCCAGTTTTGAATTTGGAATTGGAGTTGGAGTTGAAGTTCGAGTTCTAGTTGTTGTCCCAGTGCACAGATTCAGATTCAGTGGCAGCAACAGCACCAGCAAAGCGGCATATTAAAATTTTTTTTTTTTGTTTTTTGTTTATTTTTTTTGACGGCGACAACGACGACGAGATTCAGAGAGTAGTCGAGTTGATTTCATTGTGTTCGGGGATCGTCGCATGGTTGGCTGCATGAAACGCACCAAAGAGTGACAATGGCCCCATGGATGGGTGGAACCATGGAACCGTATCCGTATCCAAAGTTGGCTCTGGCCAAAGCGCACACAATGGCGCCCAGTTTGGGTGAAAAGCTGAGCGCATTTTCAAAAGGCACACACACACCCACACACTTACACCTCCCATATACACACACACACATCGGTTTGTATATATAATTCGCTCTATTGTTTCATATGCATTTTTCTCTTGTCTTGTTTTTTGTTTTCCTATTTTTTTTTTTTTTTTTATTCAGCTAGAGAACAGTTGCCCAACGAGAGGAAACGCCAGACAGACAATAGCCATAGTTGCCAGCAATTAGTTTCAGATACACAAAACACAAACACAAGCAAAGTTTCACCGTTTGCCATTTTGGCGAAAGTTACATTCGCTGGTTGAAAGATTCAGATTAAAGGCACAAACGGTGTTAATCCACAAACGCATCAGATTCAGATAATATACATATATTCGCATTGTTTGTTTGGCTATAAAGAACTTTCGAGAATTATATATTTTATTTGTATAGTTTTTTTTTATAGTGCCAACTAAAAGCTCTGCCCAATTTTTAGAAAGGTTTTATTAAATTAAGAATTAAAATTAAATGTATTATTAAGGTAACGAATTCAGATATATATATAATTAAAATGGAAAACATGAATTTAAAATTGAAAATTAAAGAAAATAAATGAAAATAATAAAGATATATATATATAAATATATAATATAATATAGTAAATATATATTTATATAAATGCACATAAGTATGTAAAAATAAATAGAGATACATTTATTTCTTTCGTTGACGTTTAATTAATGTGAAATATTTCCTTTACTTGTTCAGTTATAAAATAAACCAAGCCTCACGCATCAATTAAAAGTTCATATTTGAGTGTTATGGTTGGAGCTTGAAAAATTGTTATGAAAGAAAGTCGACAAATTATAAAAAATTATACAATTACATTTGAAAATGACATTAAAATTAAAAATGAGTTGATCAAAGTTTAGCATTGAACAAACCGTGACTTCAGTGGGTCGCTGTGGGAGTCTTCTTTGCCCCCCTTGCCTATCTCTGATTATGCAACAAACACATGATCAATGATCCACTGATGATCAGATATGCATAATATTCAATTTTTGATTAGCTTTTTTATGTACGTAGGTAATTCGAACATTTTGATGGAGTCGAATCTTGTTCAATCAGCTAGTTGGCAATAAAACAAAAACAAAAAACAAAAACAAAAAAATAAATATAAAAAAAAAAACAAAAAAAGGTCTGTCACTGCTTTGAGTTACATAAGCGCTGAACTTTTTCTGCTGATTAAACCACAACATCAAACATGACAGCAAAGACGGGCAAATGGACAAACAGACAGATAGATAGACAGACAGACAGACAGACAGACAGACAGACAGACAGGTAGAGAGACAGCGAGACGTAACATGACACAGGGGACAGGCTAATGGCGTGCGAAAGGGGGGAAAGGGGAGAGGCAGGTTAGTCAAGTAGTCAAGAAGCCCCACAAAGACGGCCGCAGTCGCGATGGGTGCATAATAATACACAATGTGAGTCGTCTCCTTAGCTGTGCCTCTTCGGCCATAGTTGTTAAGTGACAAGCCAAGGGTCGAGTGGAGGGGGAGGTGGACAGGGGCAAGCTATAACACGGCATGATACAGGCAATTAAACAATTGTAAACCAATTGATACGCATGCTCATTAATTAAATTAAATGATGGAGAAACAAACTAAACGCAGAGAAAAGCAAAAACAGCTCCACTCAGCCACAAGTTCGTTCGGCGAACGCAGCTGAGAATCGAGATACGGCTGTGTGTACACATGGGAGGGAGTGTTACGGCAGCAAGAGGGGTCTACCACAACAATCAATCATGCCAATTAGTTTTAATAGCCCCTCTCTCGCACAGTAGCCGTCCGCAGATGCAACCCACAAAGCCAAAGAAGCTGCGAGCATAACTGCACTTAAAGACCAGCACCGACTATAACACAGAGTACACCGTAAACAATTTTAGTTGCCGCTTTATAATAATAATTTGTGATATTTATTTAATAACGTTTCTTTAATACAAATAAATATCAATTACTATTTTGAATATTAATCCATAAATTTGTTTTCTATTTTAATTTGTGACTATAATATTATTTAAAGTGAGAGTTGCAACAATGAATGAGACCACGACCTAAGTCGAAGGCTAAGACTGAGCCTGGTAATGAGCACAGAGCCGTTGGCTGGTCGTTAAGTTTAACGCCCTGGCCACCAGCCAGACGACAGCAAATCTGAGCTCGAGTGCAGCCCCAGCCTCTGTTTGGGCCCCTTATATGTTGGCCATCAAATTTGCTAAAGTAGTCCAAGGCAGTGTTGGGAAGCGGGGCGGAGGAGAACATCAGCAGCAGCAGTAGCAGCAGCAGCTGATGACATGTAATCAGACGCGTTGCTGATGAGCCTTCCTCAACCCGTCTTCAATTGAAGCCACTCGACCGCATAAAATTAAACGACGTCAATTAAATGCAATTCGTAATTGTGAAACCCATTTGGAGTGCACCAAAGTACAGTATCTACATATCATCCTAAAAATAGAATGCTTTAATACAATTGTTAAATTATTATTATTATTATTATTAATATTATTATTATTATTATGACCTACTGTGCCCCTTCTAAGTCTATAGCTCTTCCATCAATCCGAATGACTGTATGAATGTGACAATCTATCTCGGATTGGGGTTATCTAGCTAGCTGACTTCTCAGTCTAAAATGTGCTTCAAGGCCTGTGCCCTGATGGTGGCGTGATCTAAATCTAATACAATAATAATACTTATGAGCTGTCGTTGACACTCGATGGCACGCGATGGAGGGTCGACTTTAATCTAGAGGTCGAAACAATCGGGAGAACGAGACTTGCTGATACCCTGAAACCAGATGCTAAAAAACATAGAATCGATGAAAAAATTGGCAGTTCATTTTGGCCTGCTTTCGTTACAAACGACTTTACTTTTAAATGTCGAAAGGTAAATGTGGTTAACGCACTAAAAAATAATTAAAAAATCAATCTCGAAGCGCTGCGGAATATATATAACATATTTTTGTAGAACATTTAGCGATAAGATATATTAATTCATGCAAAGGTAATATCTCTATCTAATTATTTAGGTTAGATGAATTGGTATATTGAATTTTAATATGAGTTTATATCCATTAGAGATCCACAACAGTTATCATATAAGAAAACTATATGTTAATCAACTAACTAATCAAATGTCAGAAGAAGAAAGAAAAAAAAAAAAAAAAAAAAAAAAAATGCTGTTGTATTAACCATTAACTGAATATTGACTGATATGAACGTATTGGCAAAAGTTCAATTAAATTGAACAATTATCTAGCTAGCTAGCAAGTAATCAAAAAAGAAAAGAAAAATAAAAAGAAAAGTCAAAGCCCCTAAAAGTGTTGACAAGCAGAGTGCAATGGCGATAACGAGACTATCGATCAACGAACTCCACTCCAGTGGCAAGTCAGTTGACCAAATTTACAGGCTTATTGGCCAAGAGGCTTGGGTGCATTGAACTGTGCACCTTAATTGTACTTAATACAATTCCAGCGGGGTGCAATACACCCAGCACACTTTGAGGCCTGGTAATGATAACTTCTTGATCGTGACACGCTTAGCAAACATTGGAGAAGCCTTTGCTGCCACATGCCACGAGGGGAATGGATGGCTTATTGTGCATTTATTTATTTGCATGCCTTATTTGCGGCCCTGATTCGGCGAGTTCAAATTGAGCTGCTGGATAAATATTTCAACAGCTGGTTGACTCTTCTTAATTGGAATTTAATAACTTGTGAATATTTTGCTTTCGATGAGGTAGTTGAACTCACACACGTGCAACTGCAACACATTCTAACTGCAACTTTGTTTAATTCAATGTGAAATCGGCTCCAAAAAATAGTAACTACTTGTAACCCAACAGCAATATTTGTTAACTACACAACAGTTTTTATTTGCAAACAATTACCACTTTGCAAAGAGATTGTTTCCATACACTGAACCCATTGAAAATGACTAAAAAAAAGGGTATAACGAAGTTGTGTAAACGAGCACAAATAAAGCAACAACAGCCATTTATATTGTCCATCTCTTTTATTCTTCTTTTTATCGATATTCTTTCAATGTATCGATAATGCACGAATATCGCTATAAATCGATTTTTAAAATATATTCCTTATTAACTATAACCATTTCAGTTAGAAATCAATTATAGTATTTTCATAATATATAAATGAAAACTATGTTCAGGGTATCTGCCAGTCGAGCTCACTCACATAGAGCATTCTAACTTGTTTTTCTTTCTAGTTTGTTTTTTTTTTTTTTTGTTGGCTTCTGCTGCATTTTCAGCAGTTTTTCCATTAGGCTTTTCCAGGGCCGACCAAAGACTTCTAAGTAATCACTTTGATCGTTTGCTGACTTGGGTTTTTCGATCTCTCTCTCTCTCTCTCTCTCTCTTGTTTTTTTTTCTGGTTTTATTTTTTTTTTTTTTTTTTTTTGATTATTCACCGTTGTTAGTTGCTAGTTGTTGCCAAGCGAAACTTTCCTATTTGTTTTTTTTCCATGTTTTTTTTTCTTATGTGTTGTTATTGCTAATGCCTTGGCTTCGTTGTTTGCTGGTCTGTTTGCTTGCTAGGCGACTTGTTGCTGCTGCCTCGTAATCAACGCTAACGATCGCTTGCCATTGCCAAGCTGCGCAACACAGAGTGGGAGGTGTCGGGCATATCAGCACTTGCTGTATGCTTGGCGCTATGCAAGGTTTCGTATTGTACATAAGATGAGCTTCAAACAGCTTTTAAGCTTTTTGCTGAAAGCTGATGAAGCTAAATCGATGTGAGCTTGTAAGCTGTTAGTCTAAAAGTTTATATATTTTTAATTTATCTTTTATTATTTTAAAGAAAAATGAATAAAGCTTAGCAGTTGGATGTGAGACAGCTTAAATTTATAGCACAAAAGTGGCAAGCTTTGCTACACATAAAACTGTTTTAAATTTAGATAAACATTTTATATTGTATTTAATTATTTTATATAAAAAAACACATTTTAGTTTAGCAAAAAGAATGTTAGATGCCTAATGTGATTGGGCTTAATGTTTTTAAGGAATAAAATTGTTAATAGGACTGTTGAAAAAAAATTTTAAGTAGATATAGGATTTCAATGGATTAAATAGAACAAGTAAACGAAAGTCAAAGGACGTGGAATACGCTGTATTACTTTAAATAGAAGAAGTAAGGAAATTTAAAAAATATAGATGGTAGGGCATTAAACAGAATTAAGAATAAATAGGTAGGGGATTAAATGTTCAACACGATCGAAACAATTTTGTGTTCAGCTTTTCGATGCTTGCATCGTTGTTGTCGTCGTCGTTGTGGTTGTTGTTGTTGGGTAACAACAACAGCTGATGTCTGTCGTCAGATAATGATGAATAACTGTGCTGTTGAGAGCGTAGCACAAGCACAGAAACACACACAAAGTGAGTGAGAGAGAGATACACACATAGGAAAATAGGTGAAATTGAAAAGTAAGTCGCTGCGATAGCAAAAGTCGAGCCCACAAATGTGGCCTGAAACGAGCAACGAACCAAACAACTAACCAGCTAACCAGGCTGCCTACCTGTCCGTGTGTCCGTATCTAAAGCGTCTAGTTGCATTTGACACCCGGCGGCCATAATTCACCGACCCCGACTATTGTAGGACGGGGGTGGTGTGGTGGGGTTTGGGACAGGCGATAATTTGGTCACGAAACGGGTTTTCTCGAGTCAAAAACTAAACTCGACCGAGCCTAACATTGAGAGCGCATAGTCGGAATAGTCGCAACCAGGGGACCAGATAAGATGTGCAACATAAATCGATGAGTCATT
Organism: Drosophila murphyi; assembly: GCA_018904325.1. Taxonomy (NCBI): domain Eukaryota; kingdom Metazoa; phylum Arthropoda; class Insecta; order Diptera; family Drosophilidae; genus Drosophila; species Drosophila murphyi. The sequence continues at coordinate 48,745 of JAEIFX010001015.1, forward strand.
TGACAGGTTCCTGTTTCAACAGCCCGAAAGTGTTGGCTTTATCTCAACTCTCAACTGTCAACTCTGGGTTCGATGGGGGTGGGGTCTTGTTGTCTTTCTGTGCGCTCAATTTGCATATCTCTGTGTCAAGTTGTTTGCTGCTTTAATGTGTGCTCACTTTTTAATGGGTTCGAGATACGCCACACAAATTTAAAGCGCATCTATCATCTCCATTTGGTATACCGGGTCAAAGTGCATTTCTTTTATTGGAAATGTGTAATGTTTTTATTATCTCGAATTGGTTATCAGTTTTGCATAGAAACAAGCATAAGCAAGAAAGGGAGAAAACAATTAGGTATGCTTCTATCGAGGCATCACGTCTGGCAAATACTCTGACAAATAATATCAGTTCCGTACAGAGTATTGAATTTAGTTACTAATTCCGATTTAGATTTCACTTTGCACACTCAAATGTAAGCAGATCCATGAAAGTGCTCAGATTTTTTATTTATATTTATCATTAAATTCTATTATTTTGAATTAAATTGCGCGAAAGATCGATAATAAATATAGTTTCAAGAACAAACAGTTTCAATGATAATGAAAAGTCAGTAAAATTATTGACGGGGTTTATTTTTAGAGGCACTTGATAAGAACATCGTTCGATGTGTCTTTTACAACTCTGGATTTGAAATTCGCTGTAACAGAAGAAATTCCATAAAATGTTGGGAGTCCGATTTGAGTACGAACATTGAGTCTACATTTTGATATTCTATTGAAACCAGCTGATCATAGAAGAAAAATTACGCTACTGACTCATCAGCAGCGGAGCCTTTTTGGTAGTATTAGTATATAATTTATAAAAAAGAACAAATTCAAATGCTAATATTTATCAGTATTGGCAAGCATCCAGACCAGAGAGAGAGAGAGCTCAACTATACACAACTGCTGAAGGCAGTCATCATCTGATTTTCATATCAGGGGAACTGATGAGGTCGAATTGAACTGACTAATAAGAGCAAACAAGTGAGAACTGTCGGGTAAGTTGAGTCAGTCCATAGTTTAGTCACGGCATGAATACAGTTATCAGCTTATCGGACTTCCGACTAATTTGCAATGACGTTGAAGCATTCGGCCAATACACAATCGTATTGGCTCTTGGCAACAAGCAACAGCTGCTTTCTGTCAGATGATTCAAGACAAGTTAGGCAAACAGTGCCACTGCATAAATTAGATCACATTCGCTGTGCTAAAAGTAGCTGAGGAAATAACCAAAGTAGAATCCAGCAAACCAACCAAGAAAACTCAGAGCAATGGGAAAAACCCGCTTCAGCAGTTGTGCAAATAGAACAAGTAAGTAAATATGGATGGGTCAAGTAAGAATACTTTTCTTTCGAATGTTCTCGACCAGCAAATATGCTGCAAAATAGCTCAACTTGTAATACCCTATTATATTTTTAGTATTTTTAGTTACGACTTTGTCTCTATAAAAAAATATGCGAAAAGAAGCAACAACCTTTGAAAGTTTTCTTTGTTAACAAATATCAATATTTTTCAACAATTATAAGAAATCCCGATATACATAACCAGCAACAACTTACAATATACGAGTATATGCATAATTTTGTAATAATATACAAATTAGAATACCCTTTTGCTATCGATATGTACAGGGTATGCGAGTCGCGTGACAACTGCGCCAACCTCTGTTTACCGAGCAACTTGAGTACAGGCAGCGAATGGAGGAATACGACTACGAGTTTAAGGTCAACCATGGTTTTACTGTGGTAACTGTGAAATTGTTTGCCAGGCCCCTCGCCATGGCGTACCTCTAACCAGGCTAAGCCTTCGCCCCACACCTCCCATTGCCCCTTTCCCCTCTTCACACCTCTGGGAGGGAGCGTTGTTAGAAACTGTTGCCAACTTGTCTGTGGCAACCAATCGATTTTTCTAAGCACGACGTGGACTTTGCTAATGCCAACTAACTAGCCAGCATGGCTCAGTCTCTGTCTCTCTCTCTCTCTCTCTCTGCCCCCCCATTCCTCCTTAGCCCACTCATTTGGCCACTTAGAATGAGAGACGGTGACTAACAGTACTTTGCTGGCCATTGTTGCTGTTGTTGTTGCTGTTGTTGTTGCTGTTGCTGTTGCTGTTGCCGAGCTTCTATAGGTAATTATCTGTTGAGCCTTCAACAATCGCTGCTCGCGTGCTATGTGCCCCTCCCAGCCCCTCCCCACTCACCGCCCACCCCCCTCTCTCTATCTCTGTCCCCATCGCTGTTGCCCTGTTGCTGAGCTAAGTAGCGAACAGCAAACTGAACCGGTCGATGAGTAATCATTAATCATGCGATATCATTAAATGTGCTCCGTCTCACAATCGCACACAATGCGCACACGATCTAAATCGCATTTGATCTGCTGCCAGCCCATAAAAAAAAACACAAAAAACAAAAAAACAAAAAAACAACAACAAAAAACGGACAACGACTAACAGACACACTGCTACAGATAAGCCCTGAAAAAAAGTCACGTTTGGTGAAAGTCGGTCTTAAAAAGAGTCCAATTAACTTCGTGCGATCGGAAATGTGGACTATAGCAAATATTAAAATTATGCATGATCTTTACAAAGCTTTCAAAAGAAACATTACAAATAATATTAATCAAATGTGAATTTAAAATATTTATTTAAGAAAATCAACTGTTCAAAATTCTTGAAAGCGAACTCCGACGGTTTTCAAAGTATATTGAAAGCATAGGAAATACTCATAATAAGTTGTATATATTTAATAAACATTTCTGCTGAAATTTCCAACAGATTAAATTTTACTTAATATATATTAAGTAAAAAGTGTTACAAAAATACTTACAAATTACAATATAAACCAGCAAAATAGATTGACAGTGACAGTGACACTGACAGTGAACTTAAATTGGCAGATATTTAACTTGTTCTACTCAATATTCAAATATCATTTAACATTACACAGACGACCCGTTAGCCAGCAAAAAGAAAAAAATAAAGCAAAAGATTCTCGATATACAGTTAATTTAAGATTGAATATATTGTGATAATTGAAATAACAGATAAATAAAATAATACAAATTAGACATGTAAAAACAAATAAATAGAAAATTAAATACAAAAGATTCCCCATATTTGAATGATCCTATTTCACAATAAATAACTAATATAATAGTAAATACAAAAATGATAATAAATACAAATAAGTAAATATGAAATAGAGTCTCAATACTCAAGCCCGTTTTAGAGTGCCAAAAAAAAATGGGAAACTGTTTATAGTATACATTTAATATATAATAATACTAATAGTTAATGAGTTCAAATAAATAAATTAAGTACATAATGGAAAAAGAAATTCCCAAAAGATTCACATTAAATAATTAATATAATAGTAAATAAAAAAATGATAGTAAATAAGTAAATACAAATATATCAAATAAAAATAAATAAATACAAAATAGATGTTCAATATTTAGCCCATTTCAGAGTACCAACAAAAAGCGGAAACTGTTTTTAGACCACATTTAATAAATATTAAAAATAATAAATAGGTAAACACAAATAAATAAATGCGTCGACGATTTGAGAATTGCTTGCTTTGCCCTTTGCCAATTCTCGAAATGACTGGCAGGGTATATATATATATATATATATATATATATATATATATATATATATGTATATACATATATATACAATTGACGACAAGCTACAAACCCAGTCCCCCACTTAGCTAACGTACGTACAATCACTATCCCCCCGCCTGTCACCCTCCCTGCCCCTATCCACCTTTTGCACGTCATCCATCAGTGCGCGCCGATCCGTTTGCTGGGTACAGAAAATCACACGCTGCCGTCAGTTTGTCTGGCGCGATTTTTGCTGCTGCTGCTGCTGCCGTTGCTGTTGCTGTTGCTGGCCGTGTAATTGCAGGCACACAAAAAACAAAAAGGTGGCACAAATGTCGTTTCCCTGTTGCCAGCACACACCCGCGACCGCACCACGAACTTGGACCCTATTTGCAAAGCCTCGCCCCTCCCGCCTTGCTCGGCATACCCCTCACAAAGCACAAGCTCAAGCTCTTGGCACCGACGGCACCTATTGCATTGAATTTTGTTGCTGTTTTATTATTGTTGCAAACTGTTGTTGCCTTAGCGGTTGGTGCTTACGTAAGCGCAAAAGGCGGTAAAATGAAATGAAATTGTTGTAATGGGCGATTTTCATTGCGGCATTACACGCCAACAACTCTTACATAGTCAGTCGCACTAGAGATGTGTCTACAGTGCCTGCTAATTCGCGTACCACAACCACCATTAAAAAAAAATAAATAAATGAAAAAATAAAGAAGCTGAACAGAAATCTTTAAAACTATCAGTTTATGTTCAGTTTACCAAAGCTAAATTAATTTTTGCTAGCTTTGTTTTCTCGTCTTAAGAAAACATCATCAATTGAATGACAAAATATATTTTTTATTTAAGGTTTTACGTGTACATAAATTACTATTTACTTCTATTAAATGTATGCGATCAGTTTCAGTTTCTTTTAAAACAGTTGAAATATTAAGAGCTTATATTTTTACAAGATTTTTAATTAATTTTTTATTTTGAATTCATGCCAAATCATATTTAAATAGCTGCTTTATACTCACTCACGAGTCACGCGCTCATCTCTAGTTCGACTGAATGTATTTGTGAATATACATGCCCATTTCGGGCCATATCGGCACCCTCCCTCCCCGCCCCCACTGCCCGTAACCCCTGCCCCACAAGCCGCACGTTGTTTGTGAGCTCGACTGTTATGTGTATATTTGTTCTATAATTACAGCCTATTTGCGCTCTATTCTCGGTACACATGAAATTTTAATGGACCTCTGGCCCCTTGGACTGGCTGCCTCAGTCAAAAACAGCAAGCTGGACATTTCCAAAGAAACGCTTTGCTCCACACACCGTTCAGACCTGGCCCACAGTACACCGTCCCAATGAGACTGTGTCTGAGTGTGTGTGTGTGGTCTTCGTTGCTGTCTCTTGGCTTTCAGATTTAGTCATTTGGATCATCAGAGCCACGAGAGTGGTCTATGAACTCACTGCCACATTTACAC
>JAEIFX010001016.1:0-33257 GCA_018904325.1 Drosophila murphyi
TTTGAAACAAAACTGCATTTAAAGAAAATGACTTCAGTACTCATCTAAAATTATATATTGTATTAATGGCTATATCTCCGTCAAAAATGGCTCCACTCCAATAATGAAGTTATTTTTAGACTTTGCTCGATTTTTGAAACAAAACTGCATTTAAAGAAAATGACTATCAGACTCATCTAAAATTATATATTATATTAATGGCTATATCTCCGTCAAAAAATGGCCCCACTTAAAATATGAAGGTATTTTTAGAATTTGCTCGATTTTTTGAAACAAAACTGCATTTAAAGAAAATGTCTTCAGACTCATCTAAAATTATATTTTTAATGGCCATATTCTATACAAATATGGAGTTACTTTTTAGAAATTGCTCGATTTTTTTAAACAAAACTGCATTTAAAGAAAATGTCTTCAGACTCATCTAAAATTATATATTATATTAATGGCTATATCTCCGTCAAAAATGGCCCCACATAAAATAGAAGTTATTTTATGCTCCACTCCATTAATGAAGTTAATTTTAGACTTTGCTCGATTTTTGAAACAAAACTGCATTAAAACAAAATGACTTCAGACTCATCTAAAATTATATATTGTATTAATGGCCATATCTCCATCAAAAATGGCTCCACTCCATTAATGAAGTTAATTTTAGACTTTGCTCGATTTTTGAAACAAAACTGCATTTAAAGAAAATGTCTTCAGACTCATCTAAAATTAATCCAATCCAATTTATACAAATATGGAGTTACTTTTAGAAATTGCTCAATTTTTTAAACAAAACTGCATTTAAAGAAAATGTCTTCAGACTCATCCAAATAAATCCAATCCAATTTATACAAATATGGAGTTACTTTTAGAAATTGCTTGATTTTTTAAACAAAACTGCATTTAAAGAAAATGATATCAGACTCATCTAAAATTATATATTATATTAATGGCTATATCTCCGTCAAAAATGGCCCCACATAAAATATGAAGTTACTTTTAGAAATTGCTCGATTTTTGAAACAAAACTGCATTTAAAGAAAATGATATCAGACTCATCTAAAATTATATATTATATTAATGGCTATATCTCCGTCAAAAATGGCCCCACATAAAATATGAAGTTACTTTTAGAAATTGCTCGATTTTTGAAACAAAACTGCATTAAAACAAAATGACTTCAGACTCATCTAAAATTATATATTGTATTAATGGCCATATCTCCATCAAAAATGGCTCCACTCCATTAATGAAGTTAATTTTAGACTTTGCTCGATTTTTGAAACAAAACTGCATTTAAAGAAAATGTCTTCAGACTCATCTAAAATTAATCCAATCCAATTTATACAAATATGGAGTTACTTTTAGAAATTGCTCAATTTTTGAAACAAAACTGCATTTAAAGAAAATGCCTTCAGACTCATCCAAATTAATCCAATCCAATTTATACAAATATGGAGTTACTTTTAGAAATTGCTCAATTTTTTAAACAAAACTGCAATTAAAGAAAATGACTTCAGACTCATCTAAAATTATATATTATATTAATGGCTATATCTGCGACAAAAATGGCTCCACTCCAATAATGAAGTTATTTTTAGACTTTGCTCGATTTTTGAAACAAAACTGCATTTAAAGAAAATGATATCAGACTCATCTAAAATTATATATTATATTAATGGCTATATCTGCGACAAAAATGGCTCCACTCCAATAATGAAGTTATTTTTAGACTTTGCTCGATTTTTGAAACAAAACTGCATTTAAAGAAAATGTCTTCAGACTCATCTAAAATTAATTTAATCAAATTTATACAAATATGGAGTTACTTTTAGAAATTGCTCAATTTTTTAAACAAAACTGCATTTAAAGAAAATGTCTTCAGACTCATCCAAATTAATCCAATCCAATTTATACAAATATGGGTTATTTTAGAATTGCTCATTTTTTAAACAAAACTGCATTTAAAGAAAATGTCTTCAGACTCATCTAAAATTATATATTATATTAATGGCTATATCTGCGTCAAAAAGGGCCCCACTTAAAATCTGAAGGTATTTTTAGACTTTGCTCGATTTTTGAAACAAAACTGCATTTAAAGAAAATGTCTTCAGACTCATCTAAAATTATATTAATTATTAATGGCCATATCTCGCAAAAATGCTCCACAAATATGGAGTTACTTTTAGAAATTGCTCAATTTTTGAAACAAAACTGCATTTAAAGAAAATGTCTTCAGACTCATCCAAATTAATCCAATCCAATTTATACAAATATGGAGTTACTTTTAGAAATTGCTCAATTTTTTAAACAAAACTGCAATTAAAGAAAATGACTTCAGACTCATCTAAAATTATATATTATATTAATGGCTATATCTGCGACAAAAATGGCTCCACTCCAATAATGAAGTTATTTTTAGACTTTGCTCGATTTTTGAAACAAAACTGCATTTAAAGAAAATGACATCAGACTCATCTAAAATTATATATTATATTAATGGCTACATCTCCGTCAAAAATGGCTCCACTCCAATAATGAAGTTATTTTTAGACTTTGCTCAATTTTTGAAACAAAACTGCATTTAAAGAAAATGTCTTCAGACTCATCTAAAATTAATTTTTTAATGCAAATCTTAAAATACAAATATGGAGTTACTTTTAGAAATTGCTCAATTTTTTAAACAAAACTGCATTTAAAGAAAATGTCTTCAGACTCATCTAAAATTATATTTTATTAATCCTATCTCCATCAAATCTCATACAAATATGGAGTTACTTTTAGAAATTGCTCGATTTTTTAAACAAAACTGCATTTAAAGAAAATGACATCAGACTCATCTAAAATTATATATTATATTAATGGCTACATCTCCGTCAAAAATCTCCGTCAAAAATGGCCCCACTTAAAATATGAGGGTATCTTTATAATTTGCTCGATTTTTGAAACAAAACTGCATTTAAAGAAAATGTCTTCAGACTTATCACTCATCTAAAATTATATATTGTATTAATGGCTATATCTCCGTCAAAAATGGCTCCACTCCAATAATGAAGTTATTTTTAGACTTTGCTCGATTTTTTAAACAAAACTGCATTTAAAGAAAATAACATCAGACTCATCTAAAATTATATATTATATTAATGGCCATATCTGCGTCAAAAAGGGCCCCACTTAAAATATGAAGGTATTTTTAGAATTTGCTCGATTTTTTAAACAAAACTGCATTTAAACAAAATGACTTCAGACTCATATAAAATTATATATTATATTAATGGCTATATCTCCGTCAAAAATGGCCCAACATAAAATATGAAGTTACTTTTAGAAATTGCTCGATTTTTGAAACAAAACTGCATTAAAACAAAATGACTTCAGACTCATCTAAAATTATATATTGTATTAATGGCCATATCTCCGTCAAAAATGGCCCCACTCCATTAATGAAGTTAATTTTAGACTTTGCTCGATTTTTGAAACAAAACTGCATTTAAGGAAAATGTCTTCAGACTCATCTAAAATTATATATTGTATTAATGGCCATATCTCCGTCAAAAATGGCCCCACATAAAATACGAGGTTACTTTTAGAAATTGCTCGATTTTTGAAACAAAACTGCATTTAAAGAAAATTACTTCAGACTCATCTAAAATTATATATTGTATTAATGGCCATATCTCCGTCAAAAATGGCCCCACTTAAAATATGAAGGTATTTTTAGAATTTGCTCGATTTTTGAAACAACACTGCATTTAAAGAAAATGTCTTCCGACTTATCACTCATCTAAAATTATATATTGTATTAATGGCTATATCTCCGTCAAAAATGGCTCCACTCCAATAATGAAGTTATTTTAAGACTTTGCTCGATTTTTGAAACAAAACTGCATTTAAAGAAAATGACATCAGACTCATCTAAAATAATATATTATTTTAATGGCTATATCTGCGTCAAAAAGGGCCCCACTTAAAATATGAAGGTATTTTTAGAATTTGCTCGATTTTTGAAACAAAACTGCATTTAAAGAAAATGTCTTCAGACTCATCCAAATTAATCCAATCCAATTTATACAAATATGGAATTACTTTTAGAAATTGCACAATTTTTTAAACAAACTGCAATTAAAGAAAATGTCTTCAGACTCATCTAAAATTATATATTATTTTAAGGGCTATATCTGCGACAAAAATGGCTCCACTCCAATAATGAAGTTATTTTTAGACTTTGCTCGATTTTTGAAACAAAACTGCATTTAAAGAAAATGATATCAGACTCATCTAAAATTATATATTATATTAATGGCTATATCTCCGTCAAAAATGGCCCCACATAAAATATGAAGTTACTTTTAGAAATTGCTCGATTTTTGAAACAAAACTGCATTAAAACAAAATGACTTCAGACTCATCTAAAATTATATATTGTATTAATGGCCATATCTCCGTCAAAAATGGCTCCACTCCATTAATGAAGTTAATTTTAGACTTTGCTCGATTTTTGAAACAAAACTACATTTAAAGAAAATGTCTTCAGACTCATCTAAAATTAATCCAATCCAATTTATACAAATATGGAGTTACTTTTAGAAATTGCTCAATTTTTTAAACAAAACTGCATTTAAAGAAAATGTCTTCAGACTCATCCAAATTAATCCAATCCAATTTATACAAATATGGAGTTACTTTTAGAAATTGCTTGATTTTTTAAACAAAACTGCATTTAAAGAAAATGTCTTCAGACTCATCTAAAATTATATATTATATTAATGGCTATATCTGCGTCAAAAAGGGCCCCACTTAAAATCTAAAGGTATTTTTAGAATTTGCTCGATTTTTGAAACAAAACTGCATTAACACAAAATGACTTCAGACTTATCACTCATCTAAAATTATATATTGTATTAATGGCTATATCTCCGTCAAAAATGGCTCCACTCCAATAATGAAGTTATTTTTAGACTTTGCTCGATTTTTGAAACAAAACTGCATTTAAAGAAAATGACTTCAGACTCATCTAAAATTATATATTTTATTAATGGCCATATCTCCGTCAAAAATGGCCCCACTCCATTAATGAAGTTATTTTTAGACTTTGCTCGATTTTTGAAACAAAACTGCATTTAAAGAAAATGTCTTCAGACTCATCTAAAATTATATATTGTATCCAATGGCTTATGTCAAAAATGGCCCTACTTTTAGAAATTGCTCAATTTTTTAAACAAAACTGCATTTAAAGAAAATGTCTTCAGACTCATCCAAAATTATTAATGCCATATCAAATTTATACAAATATGGAGTTATTTTTAGAAATTGCTTGATTTTTTAAACAAAACTGCATTTAAAGAAAATGATATCAGACTCATCTAAAATTATATATTATATTAATGGCTATATCTCCGTCAAAAATGGCCCCACATAAAATATGAAGTTATTTTTAGAATTTGCTCGATTTTTTAAACAAAACTGCATTTAAAGAAAATGACTTCAGACTCATCTAAAATTATATATTATATTAATGGCTATATCTCCGTCAAAAATGGCTCCACTCCAATAATGAAGTTATTTTTAGACTTTGCTCGATTTTTGAAACAAAACTGCATTTAAAGAAAATGATATCAGACTCATCTAAAATTATATATTATATTAATGGCTATATCTGCGTCAAAAATGGCCCCACTTAAAATATGAAGTTATTTTTAGAATTTGCTCGATTTTTGAAACAAAACTGCATTTAAAGAAAATGTCTTCAGACTTATCACTCATCTAAAATTATATATTGTATTAATGGCTATATCTCCGTCAAAAATGGCTCCACTCCAATAATGAAGTTATTTTTAGACTTTGCTCGATTTTTTAAAGCAAAACTGCATTTAAAGAAAATAACATCAGACTCATCTAAAATTATATATTATATTAATGGCCATATCTGCGTCAAAAAGGGCCCCACTTTAGAATTTGCTCGATTTTTGAAACAAAACTGCATTTAAACAAAATGACTTCAGACTCATCTAAAATTATATATTATATTAATGGCTATATCTCCGTCAAAAATGGCCCCACATAAAATATGAAGTTACTTTTAGAAATTGCTCGATTTTTGAAACAAAACTGCATTAAAACAAAATGACTTCAGACTCATATAAAATTATATATTGTATTAATGGCCATATCTCCGTCAAAAATGGCTCCACTCCATTAATGAAGTTAATTTTAGACTTTGCTCGATTTTTGAAACAAAACTGCATTTAAGGAAAATGTCTTCAGACTCATGTAAAATTATATATTGTATTAATGGCCATATCTCCGTCAAAAATGGCCCCACATAAAATACGAGGTTACTATTAGAAATTGCTCGATTTTTGAAACAAAACTGCATTTAAAGAAAATTACTTCAGACTCATCTAAAATTATATATTGTATTAATGGCCATATCTCCGTCAAAAATGGCCCCACTTAAAATATGAAGGTTATTTTTAGAATTTGCTCGATTTTTGAAACAAAACTGCATTTAAAGAAAATGTCTTCAGTACTCATCTAAAATTATATATTGTATTAATGGCTATATCTCCGTCAAAAATGGCTCCACTCCAATAATGAAGTTATTTTTAGACTTTGCTCGATTTTTGAAACAAAACTGCATTTAAAGAAAATGACATCAGACTCATCTAAAATAATATATTATTATTAATGGCTATATCTCTGTCAAAAATGGCCCCACTTAAAATATGAAGGTATTTTTAGAATTTGCTCGATTTTTGAAACAAAACTGCATTTAAAGAAAATGTCTTCAGACTCATCCAAATTAATCCAATCCAATTTATACAAATATGGAATTACTTTTAGAAATTGCACAATTTTTTAAACAAAACTGCAATTAAAGAAAATGTCTTCAGACTCATCTAAAATTATATATTATATTAATGGCTATATCTGCGCCAAAAATGGCTCCACTCCAATAATGAAGTTATTTTTAGACTTTGCTCGATTTTTGAAACAAAACTGCATTTAAAGAAAATGATTTCAGACTCATCTAAAATTATATATTATATTAATGGCCATATCTCCGTCAAAAATGGCCCCACATAAAATATGAAGTTACTTTTAGAAATTGCTCGATTTTTGAAACAAAACTGCATTAACACAAAATGACTTCAGACTCATCTAAAATTATATATTGTATTAATGGCCATATCTCCGTCAAAAATGGCTCCACTCCATTAATGAAGTTAATTTTAGACTTTGCTCGATTTTTGAAACAAAACTGCATTTAAAGAAAATGTCTTCAGACTCATCTAAATATTAATGCCAATCCCGTCAATTTATACAAATATGGAGTTACTTTTAGAAATTGCTCAATTTTTTAAACAAAACTGCATTTAAAGAAAATGTCTTCAGACTCATCTAAAATTATATATTTATTAATGGCCATATCTCCGTCAAATATCCACAAATATGGAGTTATTTTTAGAAATTGCTCGATTTTTTAAACAAAACTGCATTTAAAGAAAATGTCTTCAGACTCATCTAAAATTATATATTATATTAATGGCTATATCTCCGTCAAAAATGGCCCCACTTCAAATATGAAGGTATTTTTAGAATTTGCTCGATTTTTGAAACAAAACTGCATTTAAAGAAAATGTCTTCAGACTTATCACTCATCTAAAATTATATATTGTATTAATGGCTATATCTCCGTCAAAAATGGCTCCACTCCAATAATGAAGTTATTTTTAGACTTTGCTCGATTTTTTAAAGAAAACTGCATTTAAAGAAAATAACATCAGACTCATCTAAAATTATATATTATATTAATGGCCATATCTGCGTCAAAAAGGGCCCCACTTAAAATATGAAGGTATTTTTAGAATTTGCTCGATTTTTTAAACAAAACTTCATTTAAACAAAATGACTTCAGACTCATCTAAAATTATATATTGTATTAATGGCTATATCTCCGTCAAAAATGGCTCCACTCCAATAATGAAGTTATTTTTAGACTTTGCTCGATTTTTTAAAGAAAACTGCATTTAAAGAAAATGACATCAGACTCATCTAAAATTATATATTATATTAATGGCTATATCTCCGTCAAAAAAATAGCTAAAAATGAAGTTACTTTTAGAAATTGCTCGATTTTTGAAACAAAACTGCATTAAAACAAAATGACTTCAGACTCATATAAAATTATATATTGTATTAATTATTTTTAGACTTTGCTTGATTTTTGAAACAAAACTGCATTTAAACAAAATGACTTCAGACTCATATAAAATTATACTCTGTATTAATGGCTATATCTCCGTCAAAAATGGCCCCACATAAAATACGAAGTTACTTTTAGAAATTGCTCGATTTTTGAAACAAAACTGCATTAAAACAAAATGACTTCAGACTCATCTAAAATTATATATTGTATTAATGGCCATATCTCCATCAAAAATGGCTCCACTCCATTAATGAAGTTAATTTTAGACTTTGCTCGATTTTTGAAACAAAACTGCATTTAAAGAAAATGTCTTCAGACTCATCTAAAATTATATATTGTATTAATGGCCATATCTCCGTCAAAAATGGCCCCACATAAAATACGAGGTTACTATTAGAAATTGCTTGATTTTTGAAACAAAACTGCATTTAAAGAAAATTACTTCAGACTCATCTAAAATTATATATTATATTAATGGCCATATCTCCATCAAAAATGGCCCCACTTCAAATATGAAGGTATTTTTAGAAATTGCTCGATTTTTTAAACAAAACTGAATTTAAAGAAAATGTCTTCAGACTCATCCAAATTAATCCAATCCAATTTATACAAATATGGAGTTACTTTTAGAAATTGCTCGATATTTAAAACAAAACTGCATTTAAAGAAAATGTCTTCAGACTCATCTAAAATTATATATTATATTAATGGCCATATCTCCGTCAAAAATCGCCCCACGCCAATAATGAAGTTATTTTTAGACTTTGTTCGATTTTTGAAACAAAACTGCATTAACACAAAATGACTTCAGACTCATCTAAAATTATATATTGTATTAATGGCCATATCTCCGTCAAAAATGGCCCCACTTAAAATCTGAAGGTATTTTTAGAATTTGCTCGATGTTTGAAACAAAACTGCATTAACACAAAATGACTTCAGACTCATCTAAAATTATATATTGTATTAATGGCCATATCTCCGTCAAAAATGGCCCCACATAAAATATGAAGTTACTTTTAGAAATTGCTTGATTTTTGAAACAAAACTGCATTTAAAGAAAATGACTTCAGACTCATCTAAAATTATATATTATATTAATGGCCATATCTCCGTCAAAAATGGCCCCACTCAAAATATGAAGGTATTTTTAGAATTTGCTCGATTTTTGAAACAAAACTGCATTTAAAGAAAATGTCTTCAGACTCATCCTAAAATTATATATTAATCAATCCAATTTATACAAATATGGAGTTACTTTTAGAAATTGCTTGATTTTTGAAACAAAACTGCATTTAAAGAAAATGTCTTCAGACTCATCTAAAATTATATATTATATTAATGGCTATATCTCCGTCAAAAATGGCCCCACTTAAAATATGAAGGTATTTTTAGAATTTGCTCGATTTTTTAAACAAAACTGCATTTAAAGAAAATGTCTTCAGACTCATCAAATTATTAATTATATAAATATGAAGTTACTTTTAGAAATTGCTCGATTTTTGAAACAAAACTGCATTTAAAGAAAATGTCTTCAGACTCATCTAAAATTATATATTATATTAATGGCCATATCTCCGTCAAAAAATGGCCCCACTTAAAATATGAAGGCACTTTTAGAAATTGCTCGATTTTTTAAACAAAACTGCATTTAAACAAAATGACTTCAGACTCATCTAAAATTATATATTGTATTAATGGCCATATCTCCGTCAAAAATGGCCCCACTTCAAATATGAAGTTACTTTTTAGAAATTGCTCGATTTTTGAAACAAAACTGCATTAAAACAAAATGACTTCAGACTCATCTAAAATTATATATTGTATTAATGGCCATATCTCCGTCAAAAATGGCCCCACTTAAAATATGAAGTTACTTTTAGAATTTGCTCGATTTTTGAAACAAAACTGCATTTAAAGAAAATGACTTCAGACTCATCTAAAATTATATATTATATTAATGGCCATATCTCCGTCAAAAATGGCCCCACTTCAAATATGAAGGTATTTTTAGAATTTGCTCGATTTTTGAAACAAAACTGCATTAACACAAAATGACTTCAGACTCATCTAAAATTATATATTGTATTAATGGCCATATCTCCATCAAAAATGGCCCCACTCCAATAATGAAGTTATTTTTAGACTTTGCTCGATTTTTGAAACAAAACTGCATTTAAAGAAAATGACTTCAGACTCATCTAAAATTATATATTATATTAATGGCCATATCTCCGTCAAAAATGGCCCCACTTCCAATAATGAAGTTATTTTTAGACTTTGCTCGATTTTTGAAACAAAACTGCATTAAAACAAAATGCCTTCAGACTCATCTAAAATTATATATTGTATTAATGGCCATATCTCCGTCAAAAATGGCCCTACATAAAATCTGAAGGTATTTTTAGAATTTGCTCGATTTTTGAAGCAAAACTGCATTTAAAGAAAATGACTTCAGACTCATCTAAAATTATATATTATATTAATGGCTATATCTCCGTCAAAAATGGCCCCACTTAAAATATGAAGGTAATTTTAGAAATTGCTCGATTTTTTTAAACAAAACTGCATTTAAAGAAAATGTCTTCAGACTCATCCAAATTATATCCAATGCCAATTTATACAAATATGGAGTTACTTTTAGAAATTGCTCGATTTTTTAAACAAAACTGCATTTAAAGAAAATGTCTTCAGACTCATCTAAAATTATATATTGTATTAATGGCCATATCTCCGTCAAAAATGGCCCCACTTAAAATATGAAGTTACTTTTAGAATTTGCTTGATTTTTGAAACAAAACTGCATTAAAACAAAATGACTTCAGACTCATCTAAAATTATATATTATATTAATGGCCATATCTCCGTCAAAAATGGCCCCACATAAAATATGAAGTTACTTTTAGAATTTGCTTGATTTTTGAAACAAAACTGCATTTAAAGAAAATGACTTCAGACTCATCTAAAATTATATATTATATTAATGGCTATATCTCCGTCAAAAATGGCCCCACATAAAATATGAAGTTACTTTTAGAAATTGCTCGATTTTTGAAACAAAACTGCATTAAAACAAAATGACTTCAGACTCATCTAAAATTATATATTGTATTAATGGCCATATCTCCGTCAAAAATGGCCCCACTTAAAATCTGAAGGTATTTTTAGACTTTGCTCGATTTTTGAAACAAAACTGCATTTAAACAAAATGACTTCAGACTCATATAAAATTATACTCTGTATTAATGGCTATATCTCCATCAAAAATGGCCCCACATAAAATACGAAGTTACTTTTAGAAATTGCTCGATTTTTGAAACAAAACTGCATTAAAACAAAATGACTTCAGACTCATCTAAAATTATATATTGTATTAATGGCCATATCTCCATCAAAAATGGCTCCACTCCATTAATGAAGTTAATTTTAGACTTTGCTCGATTTTTGAAACAAAACTGCATTTAAAGAAAATGTCTTCAGACTCATCTAAAATTATATATTGTATTAATGGCCATATCTCCGTCAAAAATGGCCCCACATCCAAATATAGAGGTTACTTTTAGAAATTGCTCGATTTTTGAAACAAAACTGCATTTAAAGAAAATGACTTCAGACTCATCTAAAATTATATATTGTATTAATGGCCATATCTCCGTCAAAAATGGCCCCCACTTCAAATATGAAGTTATTTTTAGAATTTGCTCGATTTTTGAAACAAAACTGCATTTAAAGAAAATGTCTTCAGACTCATCTAAAATTATATATTGTATTAATGGCTATATCTCCGTCAAAAATGGCCCCACTCAAATAATGAAGTTATTTTTAGACTTTGCTCGATTTTTGAAACAAAACTGCATTTAAAGAAAATGACTTCAGACTCATCTAAAATTATATATTATATTAATGGCTATATCTCCGTCAAAAAGGGCCCCACTTAAAATATGAAGGTATTTTTAGAATTTGCTCGATTTTTGAAACAAAACTGCATTTAAAGAAAATGTCTTCAGACTCATCTAAAATTATTTTTATTAATGGCCATATCTCGTCAAAAATATTTACAAATATGGAATTATTTTTAGAAATTGCTCGATTTTTTAAACAAAACTGCATTTAAAGAAAATGTCTTCAGACTCATCTAAAATTATATATTATATTAATGGCTATATCTCCGTCAAAAATGGCCCCACTTAAAAAATGAAGGTATTTTTAGACTTTGCTCGATTTTTGAAACAAAACTGCATTTAAAGAAAATGTCTTCAGACTCATCTAAAATTATATATTATATTAATGGCCATATCTCCGTCAAAAATGGCCCCACATAAAATATGAAGTTACTTTTAGAAATTGCTCGATTTTTGAAACAAAACTGCATTAAAACAAAATGACTTCAGACTCATCTAAAATTATATATTGTATTAATGGCCATATCTCCATCAAAAATGGCTCCACTCCATTAATGAAGTTAATTTTAGACTTTGCTCGATTTTTGAAACAAAACTGCATTTAAAGAAAATGTCTTCAGACTCATCTAAAATTTATATTGTATTAATGGCCATATCTCCGTCAAAAATGGCCCCACTCCAATAATGAAGTTACTTTTAGAAATTGCTCGATTTTTGAAACAAAACTGCATTTAAAGAAAATGTCTTCAGACTCATCTAAAATTATATATTATATTAATGGCCATATCTCCGTCAAAAATGGCCCCACTTAAAATATGAAGTTATTTTTAGAATTTGTTCGATTTTTTAAACAAAACTGCATTTAAAGAAAATGTCTTCAGACTCATCTAAAATTATATATTGTATTAATGGCTATATCTCCGTCAAAAATGGCTCCCACCAATAATGAAGTTATTTTTAGACTTTGCTCGATTTTTTAAACAAAACTGCATTTAAAGAAAATGACTTCAGACTCATCTAAAATTATATATTGTATTAATGGCCATATCTCCGTCAAAAATGGCCCCACTTAAAATATGAAGGTATTTTTAGAATTTGCTCGATTTTTGAAACAAAACTGCATTTAAACAAAATGACTTCAGACTCATCTAAAATTATATATTGTATTAATGGCTATATCTCCGTCAAAAATGGCTCCACTCCAATAATGAAGTTATTTTTAGACTTTGCTCGATTTTTGAAACAAAACTGCATTTAAAGAAAATGACTTCAGACTCATCTAAAATTATATATTGTATTAATGGCTATATCTCCGTCAAAAATGGCCCCACTCCATTAATGAAGTTATTTTAGAATTTGCTCGATTTTTGAAACAAAACTGCATTAAAACAAAATGACTTCAGACTCATCTAAAATTATATATTGTATTAATGGCCATATCTCCGTCAAAAATGGCCCCACTTAAAATATGAAGTTATTTTTAGACTTTGCTCGATTTTTGAAACAAAACTGCATTTAAAGAAAATGACTTCAGACTCATCTAAAATTATATATTGTATTAATGGCCATATCTCCGTCAAAAATGGCCCCACATAAAATACGAAGTTACTTTTAGAAATTGCTCGATTTTTGAAACAAAACTGCATTTAAAGAAAATGACTTCAGACTCATCTAAAATTATATATTGTATTAATGGCCATATCTCCGTCAAAAATGGCCCCACTTCAAAATATGAAGGTATTTTTAGAATTTGCTCGATTTTTGAAACAAAACTGCATTTAAAGAAAATGTCTTCAGACTCATCTAAAATTATATATTGTATTAATGGCCATATCTCGGTCAAAAATGGCCCCACATAAAATATGAAGTTTCTTTTAGAAATTGCTCGATTTTTGAAACAAAACTGCATTTAAAGAAAATGACTTCAGACTCATCTAAAATTATATAATTTATTAATGGCCATATCTCCGTCAAAAATGGCCCCACTCCAATAATGAAGTTATTTTTAGACTTTGCTCGATTTTTTAAACAAGACTGGATTTAAAGAAATTGTCTTCAGACTCATCTAAAATTATACATTGTATTAATGGCCATATCTCCGTCAAAAATGGCCCCACTTCAAATCTGAAGGTATTTTTAGAATTTGCTCGATGTTTGAAACAAAACTGCATTAACACAAAATGACTTCAGACTCATCTAAAATTATACATTGTATTAATGGCCATATCTCCATCAAAAATTGCTCCACTCCATTAATGAAGTTAATTTTAGACTTTGCTCGATTTTTGAAACAAAACTGCATTTAAAGAAAATGTCTTCAGACTCATCTAAAATTATATATTGTATTAATGGCCATATCTCCGTCAAAAAATGGCCCCACTAAAAATACGAAGTTACTTTTAGAAATTGCTCGATTTTTGAAACAAAACTGCATTAAAACAAAATGACTTCAGACTCATCTAAAATTATATATTGTATTAATGGCCATATCTCCATCAAAAATGGCTCCACTCCATTAATGAAGTTAATTTTAGACTTTGCTCGATTTTTGAAACAAAACTGCATTTAAAGAAAATGTCTTCAGACTCATCTAAAATTATATATTGTATTAATGGCCATATCTCCGTCAAAAATGGCCCCACATAAAATATGAAGTTACTTTTAGAAATTGCTCGATTTTTGAAACAAAACTGCATTTAAAGAAAATGACTTCAGACTCATCTAAAATTATATATTATATTAATGGCCATATCTCCATCAAAAATGGCCCCACTTCAAATATGAAGGTATTTTTAGAAATTGCTCGATTTTTTAAACAAAACTGCATTTAAAGAAAATGTCTTCAGACTCATCTAAAATTACATATTGTATTAATGGCCATATTTCCAATGGCCCCACAAATAATGAAGTTACTTTTAGAAATTGCTCGATTTTTAAAACAAAACTGCATTAAAACAAAATGACTTCAGACTCATCTAAAATTATATATTGTATTAATGGCCATATCTCCGTCAAAAATGGCCCCACATAAAATATGAAGTTATTTTTAGAAATTGCTCGATTTTTGAAACAAAACTGCATTTAAAGAAAATGACTTCAGACTCATCTAAAATTATATATTGTATTAATGGCCATATCTCCGTCAAAAATGGCCCCACTTAAAATATGAAGTTATTTTTAGAATTTGCTCGATTTTTTGAAACAAAACTGCATTTAAAGAAAATGACTTCAGACTCATCTAAAATTATATATTGTATTAATGGCCATATCTCCGTCAAAAATGGCCCCACATAAAATATGAAGTTACTATTTTAGAATTTGCTCGATTTTTGAAACAAAACTGCATTTAAAGAAAATGTCTTCAGACTCATCTAAAATTATATATTGTATTAATGGCCATATCTCCGTCAAAAATGGCCCCACTTAAAATACGAAGTTACTTTTAGAAATTGCTCGATTTTTGAAACAAAACTGCATTTAAAGAAAATGTCTTCAGACTCATCTAAAATTATATATTGTATTAATGGCCATATCTCCGTCAAAAATGGCCCCACTTCAAATAATGAAGGTATTTTTAGACTTTGCTCGATTTTTGAAACAAAACTGCATTTAAAGAAAATGTCTTCAGACTCATCTAAAATTATATATTGTATTAATGGCCATATCTCCGTCAAAAATGGTCCCCCATTACAAATATGAAGTTAATTTTAGAATTTGCTCGATTTTTGAAACAAAACTGCATTTAAAGAAAATGACTTCAGACTCATCTAAAATTATATATTGTATTAATGGCCATATCTCCGTCAAAAATGGCCCCACTTAAAATATGAAGTTATTTTTAGAATTTGCTCGATTTTTTAAACAAAACTGCATTTAAAGAAAATGACTTCAGACTCATCTAAAATTATATATTGTATTAATGGCCATATCTCCGTCAAAAAATGGCCCCACTTAAAATATGAAGTTACTTTTAGAAATTGCTCGATTTTTGAAACAAAACTGCATTTAAACAAAATGACTTCAGACTCATCTAAAATTATATATTGTATTAATGGCCATATCTCCGTCAAAAATGGCCCCACTTAAAATATGAAGGTATTTTTAGACTTTGCTCGATTTTTGAAACAAAACTGCATTTAAACAAAATGACTTCAGACTCATCTAAAATTATATATTGTATTAATGGCCATATCTCCGTCAAAAATGGCCCCACTCCATATAAATATGAAGTTATTTTTAGAAATTGCTCGATTTTTGAAACAAAACTGCATTAAAACAAAATGACTTCAGACTCATCTAAAATTATATATTGTATTAATGGCCATATCTCCGTCAAAAATGGCCCCACTTAAAATCTGATGGTTATTTTTAGAATTTGCTCGATTTTTGAAACAAAACTGCATTTAAACAAAATGACTTCAGACTCATCTAAAATTATATATTGTATTAATGGCTATATCTCCGTCAAAAATGGCCCCACATAAAATACGAAGTTACTTTTAGAAATTGCTCGATTTTTTAAACAAAACTGCATTAAAACAAAATGACTTCAGACTCATCTAAAATTATATATTGTATTAATGGCCATATCTCCATCAAAAATGGCTCCACTCCATTAATGAAGTTAATTTTTAGACTTTGCTCGATTTTTGAAACAAAACTGCATTTAAAGAAAATGTCTTCAGACTCATCTAAAATTATATATTGTATTAATGGCCATATCTCCGTCAAAAATGGCCCCACATAAAATATGAGGTTACTTTTAGAAATTGCTCGATTTTTGAAACAAAACTGCATTAAAACAAAATGACTTCAGACTCATCTAAAATTATATATTGTATTAATGGCCATATCTCCATCAAAAATGGCTCCACTCCAATAATGAAGTTATTTTTAGACTTTGCTCGATTTTTGAAACAAAACTGCATTTAAAGAAAATGACTTCAGACTCATCTAAAATTATATATTGTATTAATGGCCATATCTCCATCAAAAATGGCCCCACTCCATTAATGAAGTTATTTTTAGACTTTGCTCGATTTTTGAAACAAAACTGCATTTAAAGAAAATGACTTCAGACTCATCTAAAATTATATATTGTATTAATGGCCATATCTCCGTCAAAAATGGCCCCTCCATAAAATATGAAGTTATTTTTAGACTTTGCTCGATTTTTGAAACAAAACTGCATTTAAAGAAAATGTACTTCAGACTCATCTAAAATTATATATTGTATTAATGGCCATATCTCCGTCAAAAATGGCCCCACATAAAATATGAGGTTACTTTTAGAAATTGCTCGATTTTTGAAACAAAACTGCATTTAAACAAAATGACTTCAGACTCATCTAAAATTATATATTATATTAATGGCCATATCTCCGTCAAAAATGGCCCCACCTTAAAATATGAAGTTATTTTTAGAATTTGCTCGATTTTTGAAACAAAACTGCATTTAAACAAAATGACTTCAGACTCATCTAAAATTATATATTGTATTAATGGCCATATCTCCGTCAAAAATGGCCCCACTCCATAAAATATGAAGTTATTTTTAGACTTTGCTCGATTTTTGAAACAAAACTGCATTTAAACAAAATGACTTCAGACTCATCTAAAATTATATATTGTATTAATGGCCATATCTCCGTCAAAAATGGCTCCATTCCAAAATATGAAGGTATTTTTAGACTTTGCTCGATTTTTGAAACAAAACTGCATTTAAACAAAATGACTTCAGACTCATCTAAAATTATATATTGTATTAATGGCCATATCTCCGTCAAAAATGGCCCCACTTAAAATATGAAGTTATTTTTAGAATTTGCTCGATTTTTGAAACAAAACTGCATTTAAACAAAATGACTTCAGACTCATCTAAAATTATATATTGTATTAATGGCCATATCTCCGTCAAAAATGGCCCCACTTCCAATAATGAAGTTATTTTTAGACTTTGCTCGATTTTTTAAACAAAACTGCATTTAAAGAAAATGACTTCAGACTCATCTAAAATTATATATTATATTAATGGCTATATCTCCGTCAAAAATGGCCCCACATAAAATATGAAGTTACTTTTAGAAATTGCTCGATTTTTTAAACAAAACTGCATTTAAACAAAATGACTTCAGACTCATCTAAAATTATATATTGTATTAATGGCCATATCTCCGTCAAAAATGGCGCCACTTAAAATCTGATGGTATTTTTAGACTTTGCTTGATTTTTGAAACAAAACTGCATTTAAAGAAAATGACTTCAGACTCATCTAAAATTATATATTGTATTAATGGCCATATCTCCGTCAAAAATGGCCCCACATAAAATATGAAGTTACTTTTAGAAATTGCTCGATTTTTGAAACAAAACTGCATTAAAACAAAATGACTTCAGACTCATCTAAAATTATATATTGTATTAATGGCCATATCTCCATCAAAAATGGCCTCCACTCCATTAATGAAGTTAATTTTAGACTTTGCTCGATTTTTGAAACAAAACTGCATTTAAAGAAAATGTCTTCAGACTCATCCAAATTAATCCAATCCAATTTATACAAATATGGAGTTACTTTAAGAAATTGCTCGATTTTTTAAACAAAACTGCATTTAAAGAAAATGTCTTCAGACTCATCTAAAATTATATATTGTATTAATGGCCATATCTCCGTCAAAAATGGCTCCACTTAAAATATGAAGGTATTTTTAGAATTTGCTCGATTTTTGAAACAAAACTGCATTTAAAGAAAATGTCTTCAGACTCATCTAAAATTATATATTATATTAATGGCCATATCTCCGTAAAAAATGGCCCCACGCCTATAATGAAGTTATTTTTAGACTTTGCTCGATTTTTGAAACAAAACTGCATTAAAACAAAATGACTTCAGACTCATCTAAAATTATATATTGTATTAATGGCCATATCTCCGTCAAAAATGGCCCCACTTAAAATCTGAAGTTATTTTTAGAATTTGCACGATTTTTGAAACAAAACTGCATTAACACAAAATGACTTCAGACTCATCTAAAATTATATATTATATTAATGGCCATATCTCCGTCAAAAATGGCCCCACCTCAATAATGAAGTTATTTTTAGACTTTGCTCGATTTTTTAAAGAAAACTGCATTTAAAGAAAATGACCCAACATAAAATATGAAGTTTTTACTTTTAGAAATTGCTCGATTTTTGAAACAAAACTGCATTAAAACAAAATGACTTCAGACTCATCTAAAATTATATATTGTATTAATGGCCATATCTCCGTCAAAAATTGCCCCACTTAAAATCTGAAGGTATTTTTAGACTTTGCTTGATTTTTTGAAACAAAACTGCATTTAAACAAAATGACTTCAGACTCATCTAAAATTATATATTGTATTAATGGCTATATCTCCGTCAAAAATGGCCCCACATAAAATATGAAGTTACTTTTAGAAATTGCTCGATTTTTGAAACAAAACTGCATTAAAACAAAATGACTTCAGACTCATCTAAAATTATATATTATATTAATGGCCATATCTCCGTCAAAAATGGCTCCACTCCAATAATGAAGTTATTTTTAGACTTTGCTCGATTTTTGAAACAAAACTGCATTTAAAGAAAATGTCTTCAGACTCATCTAAAATTATATATTGTATTAATGGCCATATCTCCGTCAAAAATGGCCCCACATAAAATATGAAGTTACTTTTAGAAATTGCTCGATTTTTGAAACAAAACTGCATTAAAAGAAAATGACTTCAGACTCATCTAAAATTATATATTGTATTAATGGCCATATATCTCTCTAAAAATGAAGTTAATTTTAGAATTTGCTCGATTTTTGAAACAAAACTGCATTTAAAGAAAATGTCTTCAGACTCATCCAAATTATTAATCCATATCCAATTTATACAAATATGGAGTTACTTTTAGAAATTGCTCGATTTTTTAAACAAAACTGCATTTAAAGAAAATGACTTCAGACTCATCTAAAATTATATATTGTATTAATGGCCATATCTCCGTCAAAAATGGCCCCACTTAAAATATGAAGTTATTTTTAGAATTTGCTCGATTTTTGAAACAAAACTGCATTTAAAGAAAATGTCTTCAGACTCATCTAAAATTATATATTATATTAATGGCCATATCTCCGTCAAAAATGGCCCCACCATAAAATATGAAGTTATTTTTAGACTTTGCTCGATTTTTGAAACAAAACTGCATTTAAACAAAATGACTTCAGACTCATCTAAAATTATATATTGTATTAATGGCCATATCTCCGTCAAAAATGGCCCCACTTAAAATCTGAAGGTATTTTTAGAATTTGCTCGATTTTTGAAACAAAACTGCATTTAAAACAAAATGACTTCAGACTCATCTAAAATTATATATTGTATTAATGGCCATATCTCCATCAAAAATGGCCCCACTCCATTAATGAAGTTATTTTTAGACTTTGCTCGATTTTTTGAAACAAAACTGCATTTAAAGAAAATGACTTCAGACTCATCTAAAATTATATATTGTATTAATGGCCATATCTCCGTCAAAAATGGCCCCCTAATAAATATGAAGTTACTTTTAGAAATTGCTCGATTTTTGAAACAAAACTGCATTAAAACAAAATGACTTCAGACTCATCTAAAATTATATATTGTATTAATGGCCATATCTCCGTCAAAAATGGCCCCACCCTAAAATATGAAGTTATTTTTAGACTTTGCTCGATTTTTGAAACAAAACTGCATTTAAAGAAAATGTCTTCAGACTCATCTAAAATTATATATTGTATTAATGGCCATATCTCCGTCAAAAATGGCCCCACATAAAATATGAAGTTACTTTTAGAAATTGCTCGATTTTTGAAACAAAACTGCATTTAAACAAAATGACTTCAGACTCATCTAAAATTATATATTGTATTAATGGCCATATCTCCGTCAAAAATGGCCCCACTTCAAATATGAAGGTATTTTTAGAATTTGCTCGATTTTTGAAACAAAACTGCATTTAAAGAAAATGTCTTCAGACTCATCTAAAATTATATATTATATTAATGGCCATATCTCCGTCAAAAATGGCCCCACTAAAATATGAAGTTACTTTTAGAAATTGCTCGATTTTTGAAACAAAACTGCATTAAAACAAAATGACTTCAGACTCATCTAAAATTATATATTGTATTAATGGCCATATCTCCGTCAAAAATGGCCCCACATAAAATATGAAGTTATTTTTAGACATTGCTCGATTTTTGAAACAAAACTGCATTTAAAGAAAATGTACTTCAGACTCATCTAAAATTATATATTATATTAATGGCCATATCTCCGTCAAAAATGGCCCCACTTAAAATATGAAGTTATTTTTAGAATTTGCTCGATTTTTTAAACAAAACTGCATTTAAAGAAAATGACTTCAGACTCATCTAAAATTATATATTGTATTAATGGCCATATCTCCGTCAAAAATGGCCCCACTTAAAATTAATGAAGTTACTTTTAGAAATTGCTCGATTTTTTGAAACAAAACTGCATTTAAAGAAAATGTCTTCAGACTCATCTAAAATTATATATTGTATTAATGGCCATATCTCCGTCAAAAATGGCCCCACATAAAATATGAAGTTACTTTTAGAAATTGCTCGATTTTTTGAAACAAAACTGCATTTAAAGAAAATGACTTCAGACTCATCTAAAATTATATATTGTATTAATGGCCATATCTCCGTCAAAAATGGCTCCACTCCAATAATGAAGTTATTTTTAGACTTTGCTCGATTTTTGAAACAAAACTGCATTTAAAGAAAATGTCTTCAGACTCATCTAAAATTATATATTGTATTAATGGCCATATCTCCATCAAAAATGGCTCCACTCCAAAAATGAAGTTATTTTTAGACTTTGCTCGATTTTTGAAACAAAACTGCATTTAAAGAAAATGACTTCAGACTCATCTAAAATTATATATTATATTAATGGCCATATCTCCGTCAAAAATGGCCCCACTTCAAATATGAAGTTATTTTTAGAATTTGCTCGATTTTTTAAACAAAACTGCATTTAAAGAAAATGACTTCAGACTCATCTAAAATTATATATTGTATTAATGGCTATATCTCCGTCAAAAATGGCCCCACTTAAAATATGAAGTTACTTTTAGAATTTGCTCGATTTTTGAAACAAAACTGCATTAAAACAAAATGACTTCAGACTCATCTAAAATTATATATTGTATTAATGGCCATATCTCCGTCAAAAATGGCCCCACTTAAAATATGAAGTTATTTTTAGACTTTGCTCGATTTTTGAAACAAAACTGCATTTAAACAAAATGACTTCAGACTCATCTAAAATTATATATTGTATTAATGGCTATATCTCCGTCAAAAATGGCCCCACATAAAATATGAAGTTACTTTTAGAAATTGCTCGATTTTTGAAACAAAACTGCATTAAAACAAAATGACTTCAGACTCATCTAAAATTATATATTGTATTAATGGCCATATCTCCGTCAAAAATGGCCCACTATTAAATTTTGAATGGTATTTTTAGACTTTGCTCGATTTTTGAAACAAAACTGCATTTAAACAAAATGACTTCAGACTCATCTAAAATTATATATTGTATTAATGGCCATATCTCCGTCAAAAATGGCCCCACATAAAATATGAAGTTACTTTTAGAAATTGCTCGATTTTTGAAACAAAACTGCATTAAAACAAAATGACTTCAGACTCATCTAAAATTATATATTGTATTAATGGCCATATCTCCATCAAAAATGGCTCCACTCCATTAATGAAGCTATTTTTAGACTTTGCTCGATTTTTGAAACAAAACTGCATTTAAAGAAAATGTCTTCAGACTCATCTAAAATTATATATTGTATTAATGGCCATATCTCCGTCAAAAATGGCCCCACTTAAAATATGAAGTTACTTTTAGAAATTTGCTCGATTTTTGAAACAAAACTGCATTAAAACAAAATGACTTCAGACTCATCTAAAATTATATATTGTATTAATGGCCATATCTCCGTCAAAAATGGCTCCACTCCAAAAATGAAGTTAATTTTTAGACTTTGCTCGATTTTTGAAACAAAACTGCATTTAAAGAAAATGTACTTCAGACTCATCTAAAATTATATATTGTATTAATGGCCATATCTCCGTCAAAAATGGCCCCACCATAAAATATGAAGTTACTTTTAGAATTTGCTCGATTTTTGAAACAAAACTGCATTTAAACAAAATGACTTCAGACTCATCTAAAATTATATATTGTATTAATGGCCATATCTCCGTCAAAAATGGCTCCACTCCATTAATGAAGTTAATTTTAGACTTTGCTCGATTTTTGAAACAAAACTGCATTTAAAGAAAATGTACTTCAGACTCATCTAAAATTATATATTGTATTAATGGCCATATCTCCGTCAAAAATGGCCCCACATAAAATATGAGGTTACTTTTAGAAATTGCTCGATTTTTGAAACAAAACTGCATTAAAACAAAATGACTTCAGACTCATCTAAAATTATATATTGTATTAATGGCCATATCTCCGTCAAAAATGGCCCCACATAAAATATGAAGTTACTTTTAGAATTTGCTCGATTTTTGAAACAAAACTGCATTTAAACAAAATGACTTTCAGACTCATCTAAAATTATATATTGTATTAATGGCCATATCTCCGTCAAAAATGGCCCACTCTCAAATTAATGAAGTTACTTTTAGACTTTGCTCGATTTTTGAAACAAAACTGCATTTAAAGAAAATGTCTTCAGA
Source organism: Drosophila murphyi (assembly GCA_018904325.1). Taxonomy (NCBI): domain Eukaryota; kingdom Metazoa; phylum Arthropoda; class Insecta; order Diptera; family Drosophilidae; genus Drosophila; species Drosophila murphyi. The sequence continues at coordinate 23,894 of JAEIFX010001016.1, forward strand.
CTCATCTAAAATTATATATTGTATTAATGGCCATATCTCCGTCAAAAATGGCTCCACTCCAATAATGAAGTTATTTTTAGACTTTGCTCGATTTTTGAAACAAAACTGCATTTAAACAAAATGACTTCAGACTCATCTAAAATTATATATTGTATTAATGGCCATATCTCCGTCAAAAATGGCCCCACTTAAAATATGAAGTTATTTTTAGAAATTTGCTCGATTTTTGAAACAAAACTGCATTAAAACAAAATGACTTCAGACTCATCTAAAATTATATATTGTATTAATGGCCATATCTCCGTCAAAAATGGCTCCACTCCAATAATGAAGTTATTTTTAGACTTTGCTCGATTTTTGAAACAAAACTGCATTTAAAGAAAATGACTTCAGACTCATCTAAAATTATATATTGTATTAATGGCTATATCTCCGTCAAAAATGGCCCCACATAAAATATGAAGTTACTTTTAGAAATTGCTCGATTTTTGAAACAAAACTGCATTAAAACAAAATGACTTCAGACTCATCTAAAATTATATATTGTATTAATGGCCATATCTCCGTCAAAAATGGCTCCACTTAAAATAATGAAGTTATTTTTAGACTTTGCTCGATTTTTGAAACAAAACTGCATTTAAACAAAATGACTTCAGACTCATCTAAAATTATATATTGTATTAATGGCCATATCTCCGTCAAAAATGGCCCCACTCAAAATATGAAGTTACTTTTAGAATTTGCTCGATTTTTTGAAACAAAACTGCATTTAAACAAAATGACTTCAGACTCATCTAAAATTATATATTGTATTAATGGCCATATCTCCGTCAAAAATTGCTCCACTCCATAAATGAAGTTAATTTTTAGACTTTGCTCGATTTTTTGAAACAAAACTGCATTTAAAGAAAATGTCTTCAGACTCATCTAAAATTATATATTGTATTAATGGCCATATCTCCGTCAAAAATGGCCCCACATAAAATATGAAGTTACTTTTAGAAATTGCTCGATTTTTGAAACAAAACTGCATTAAAACAAAATGACTTCAGACTCATCTAAAATTATATATTGTATTAATGGCCATTCTCATCTCGTCAAAAATGGCTCCACTACATTAATGAAGTTAATTTTAGACTTTGCTCGATTTTTGAAACAAAACTGCATTTAAAGAAAATGTCTTCAGACTCATCTAAAATTATATATTGTATTAATGGCCATATCTCCGTCAAAAATGGCCCCACATAAAATATGAAGTTACTTTTAGAAATTGCTCGATTTTTGAAACAAAACTGCATTTAAAGAAAATGACTTCAGACTCATCTAAAATTATATATTGTATTAATGGCCATATCTCCGTCAAAAATGGCCCCACTTAAAATATGAAGTTATTTTTAGAATTTGCTCGATTTTTGAAACAAAACTGCATTTAAAGAAAATGTCTTCAGACTCATCTAAAATTATATATTGTATTAATGGCCATATCTCCGTCAAAAATGGCCCCACTCCAAATAATGAAGTTATTTTTAGACTTTGCTCGATTTTTGAAACAAAACTGCATTTAAACAAAATGACTTCAGACTCATCTAAAATTATATATTGTATTAATGGCCATATCTCCGTCAAAAATGGCCCCACTTAAAATATGAAGTTATTTTTAGAATTTGCTCGATTTTTGAAACAAAACTGCATTTAAACAAAATGACTTCAGACTCATCTAAAATTATATATTGTATTAATGGCCATATCTCCGTCAAAAATGGCTCCACTCCAATAATGAAGTTATTTTTAGACTTTGCTCGATTTTTGAAACAAAACTGCATTTAAAGAAAATGACTTCAGACTCATCTAAAATTATATATTGTATTAATGGCCATATCTCCGTCAAAAATGGCCCCACATAAAATATGAAGTTACTTTTAGAAATTGCTCGATTTTTGAAACAAAACTGCATTAAAACAAAATGACTTCAGACTCATCTAAAATTATATATTGTATTAATGGCCATATCTCCGTCAAAAATGGCTCCACTCTAAAATTGAAGTTATTTTTAGACTTTGCTCGATTTTTTGAAACAAAACTGCATTTAAACAAAATGACTTCAGACTCATCTAAAATTATATATTGTATTAATGGCCATATCTCCGTCAAAAATGGCCCCACATAAAATATGAAGTTACTTTTAGAAATTGCTCGATTTTTGAAACAAAACTGCATTAAAACAAAATGACTTCAGACTCATCTAAAATTATATATTGTATTAATGGCCATATCTCCGTCAAAAATGGCTCCACTCCAAATAATGAAGTTATTTTTAGACTTTGCTCGATTTTTTGAAACAAAACTGCATTTAAAGAAAATGTCTTCAGACTCATCTAAAATTATATATTGTATTAATGGCCATATCTCCGTCAAAAATGGCCCCACATAAAATATGAAGTTACTTTTAGAAATTGCTCGATTTTTGAAACAAAACTGCATTTAAAACAAAATGACTTCAGACTCATCTAAAATTATATATTGTATTAATGGCCATATCTCCATCAAAAATGGCTCCACTCCATTAATGAAGTTAATTTTAGACTTTGCTCGATTTTTGAAACAAAACTGCATTTAAAGAAAATGTCTTCAGACTCATCTAAAATTATATATTGTATTAATGGCCATATCTCCGTCAAAAATGGCCCCACTTAAAATATGAAGTTACTTTTAGAAATTGCTCGATTTTTGAAACAAAACTGCATTTAAAGAAAATGACTTCAGACTCATCTAAAATTATATATTGTATTAATGGCCATATCTCCGTCAAAAATGGCCCCACTTAAAATATGAAGTTATTTTTAGAATTTGCTCGATTTTTTGAAACAAAACTGCATTTAAAGAAAATGTCTTCAGACTCATCTAAAATTATATATTGTATTAATGGCCATATCTCCGTCAAAAATGGCCCCACATAAAATATGAAGTTATTTTTAGAATTTGCTCGATTTTTGAAACAAAACTGCATTTAAAACAAAATGACTTCAGACTCATCTAAAATTATATATTGTATTAATGGCCATATCTCCGTCAAAAATGGCCCCACCTTAAAATATGAAGTTATTTTTAGAATTTGCTCGATTTTTGAAACAAAACTGCATTTAAAGAAAATGTCTTCAGACTCATCTAAAATTATATATTGTATTAATGGCCATATCTCCGTCAAAAATGGCCCCACTCCAAAAATGAAGTTATTTTTAGACTTTGCTCGATTTTTGAAACAAAACTGCATTTAAACAAAATGACTTCAGACTCATCTAAAATTATATATTGTATTAATGGCCATATCTCCGTCAAAAATGGCCCCACTTAAAATATGAAGTTATTTTTAGAATTTGCTCGATTTTTGAAACAAAACTGCATTAAAACAAAATGACTTCAGACTCATCTAAAATTATATATTATATTAATGGCCATATCTCCGTCAAAAATGGCTCCACTCCAATAATGAAGTTATTTTTAGACTTTGCTCGATTTTTTAAAGAAAACTGCATTTAAAGAAAATGACATCAGACTCATCTAAAATTATATATTATATTAATGGCTATATCTCCGTCAAAAATGGCCCAACATAAAATATGAAGTTACTTTTAGAAATTGCTCGATTTTTGAAACAAAACTGCATTAAAACAAAATGACTTCAGACTCATCTAAAATTATATATTGTATTAATGGCCATATCTCCGTCAAAAATTGCGCCACTTAAAATCTGATGGTATTTTTTGACTTTGCTTGATTTTTGAAACAAAACTGCATTTAAACAAAATGACTTCAGACTCATATAAAATTATACTCTGTATTAATGGCTATATCTCCGTCAAAAATGGCCCAACATAAAATATGAAGTTACTTTTAGAAATTGCTCGATTTTTGAAACAAAACTGCATTAAAACAAAATGACTTCAGACTCATATAAAATTATATATTGTATTAATGGCCATATCTCCGTCAAAAATTGCGCCACTTAAAATCTGATGGTATTTTTAGACTTTGCTTGATTTTTGAAACAAAACTGCATTTAAACAAAATGACTTCAGACTCATATAAAATTATATATTGTATTAATGGCTATATCTCCGTCAAAAATGGCCCCACATAAAATATGAAGTTACTTTTAGAAATTGCTCGATTTTTTAAACAAAACTGCATTAAAACAAAATGACTTCAGACTCATCTAAAATTATATATTGTATTAATGGCCATATCTCCATCAAAAATGGCTCCACTCCATTAATGAAGTTAATTTTAGACTTTGCTCGATTTTTGAAACAAAACTGCATTTAAAGAAAATGTCTTCAGACTCATCTAAAATTATATATTGTATTAATGGCCATATCTCCGTCAAAAATGGCCCCACATAAAATATGAGGTTACTTTTAGAAATTGCTCGATTTTTGAAACAAAACTGCATTAAAACAAAATGACTTCAGACTCATCTAAAATTATATATTGTATTAATGGCCATATCTCCATCAAAAATGGCTCCACTCCATTAATGAAGTTAATTTTAGACTTTGCTCGATTTTTGAAACAAAACTGCATTTAAAGAAAATTACTTCAGACTCATCTAAAATTATATATTGTATTAATGGCCATATCTCCATCAAAAATGGCTCCACTCCATTAATGAAGTTAATTTTAGACTTTGCTCGATTTTTGAAACAAAACTGCATTTAAAGAAAATGTATTCAGACTCATCTAAAATTATATATTGTATTAATGGCCATATCTCCATCAAAAATGGCTCCACTCCATTAATGAAGTTAATTTTAGACTTTGCTCGATTTTTGAAACAAAACTGCATTTAAAGAAAATGTATTCAGACTCATCTAAAATTATATATTGTATTAATGGCCATATCTCCGTCAAAAATGGCCCCACATAAAATACGAGGTTACTTTTAGAAATTGCTCGATTTTTGAAACAAAACTGCATTAAAACAAAATGACTTCAGACTCATCTAAAATTATATATTGTATTAATGGCCATATCTCCGTCAAAAATGGCCCCACATAAAATATGAAGTTATTTTTAGAAATTGCTCGATTTTTGAAACAAAACTGCATTAAAACAAAATGACTTCAGACTCATCTAAAATTATATATTGTATTAATGGCCATATCTCCATCAAAAATGGCTCCACTCCATTAATGAAGTTAATTTTAGACTTTGCTCGATTTTTGAAACAAAACTGCATTTAAAGAAAATGTCTTCAGACTCATCTAAAATTATATATTGTATTAATGGCCATATCTCCGTCAAAAATGGCTCCACTCCATTAATGAAGTTATTTTTAGACTTTGCTCGATTTTTGAAACAAAACTGCATTAAAACAAAATGACTTCAGACTCATCTAAAATTATATATTGTATTAATGGCCATATCTCCGTCAAAAATGGCCCCACTTAAAATATGAAGTTATTTTTAGAATTTGCTCGATTTTTGAAACAAAACTGCATTAAAACAAAATGACTTCAGACTCATCTAAAATTATATATTGTATTAATGGCCATATCTCCGTCAAAAATGGCTCCACTTCCAATAATGAAGTTATTTTTAGACTTTGCTCGATTTTTGAAACAAAACTGCATTTAAAGAAAATGACTTCAGACTCATCTAAAATTATATATTATATTAATGGCTATATCTCCGTCAAAAATGGCCCAACATAAAATATGAAGTTACTTTTAGAAATTGCTCGATTTTTGAAACAAAACTGCATTAAAACAAAATGACTTCAGACTCATCTAAAATTATATATTATATTAATGGCCATATCTCCGTCACAAATGGCCCCACTTAAAATCTGAAGGTATTTTTAGACTTTGCTTGATTTTTGAAACAAAACTGCATTTAAAGAAAATATATTCAGACTCATCTAAAATTATATATTGTATTAATGGCCATATCTCCGTCAAAAATGGCCCCACATAAAATACGAAGTTACTTTTAGAAATTGCTCGATTTTTGAAACAAAACTGCATTAAAACAAAATGACTTCAGACTCATCTAAAATTATATATTGTATTAATGGCCATATCTCCATCAAAAATGGCTCCACTCCATTAATGAAGTTAATTTTAGACTTTGCTCGATTTTTGAAACAAAACTGCATTTAAAGAAAATGTCTTCAGACTCATCTAAAATTATATATTGTATTAATGGCCATATCTCCGTCAAAAATGGCCCCACATAAAATACGAGGTTACTTTTAGAAATTGCTCGATTTTTGAAACAAAACTGCATTAAAACAAAATGACTTCAGACTCATCTAAAATTATATATTGTATTAATGGCCATATCTCCATCAAAAATGGCCCCACTCCAAATATGAAGGTATTTTTAGAATTTGCTCGATTTTTGAAACAAAACTGCATTTAAAGAAAATGTCTTCAGACTCATCCAAATTAATCCAATCCAATTTATACAAATATGAAGTTACTTTTAGAAATTGCTCGATATTTAAAACAAAACTGCATTTAAAGAAAATGTCTTCAGACTCATCTAAAATTATATATTATATTAATGGCCATATCTCCGTCAAAAATCGCCCCACGCCAATAATGAAGTTATTTTTAGACTTTGTTCGATTTTTGAAACAAAACTGCATTAACACAAAATGACTTCAGACTCATCTAAAATTATATATTGTATTAATGGCCATATCTCCGTCAAAAATGGCCCCACTTAAAATCTGAAGGTATTTTTAGAATTTGCTCGATGTTTGAAACAAAACTGCATTAACACAAAATGACTTCAGACTCATCTAAAATTATATATTGTATTAATGGACATATCTCCGTCAAAAATGGCCCCACATAAAATATGAAGTTACTATTAGAATTTGCTTGATTTTTGAAACAAAACTGCATTTAAAGAAAATGACTTCAGACTCATCTAAAATTATATATTATATTAAAGGCCATATCTCCGTCAAAAATGGCCCCACTTAAAATATGAAGGTATTTTTAGAATTTGCTCGATTTTTGAAACAAAACTGCATTTAAAGAAAATGTCTTAAGACTCATCCAAATTAATCCAATCCAATTTATACAAATATGGAGTTACTTTTAGAAATTGCTTGATTTTTTTAACAAAACTGCATTCAAAGAAAATGTCTTCAGACTCATCTAAAATTATATATTATATTAATGGCTATATCTGCGTCAAAAAGGGCCCCACTTAAAATATGAAGGCAATTTAAGAATTTGCTCGATTTTTTAAACAAAACTTCATTTAAACAAAATGACTTCAGACTCATATAAAATTATACTCTGTATTAATGCCTATATCTCCGTCAAAAATGGCCACACTTCAAATATGAAGTTACTTTTAGAAATTGCTCGATTTTTGAAACAAAACTGCATTAAAACAAAATGACTTCAGACTCATCTAAAATTATATATTGTATTAATGGTCATATCTCCGTCAAAAATGGCCCCACATAAAATACGAAGTTACTATTAGAAATTGCTCGATTTTTGAAACAAAACTGCATTTAAAGAAACTTACTTCAAACTCATCCAAAATTATATATTATATTAATGGCCATATCTCCATCAAAAATGGCCCCACTTCAAATATGAAGGTATTTTTAGAATTTGCTCGATTTTTGAAACAAAACTGCATTAACACAAAATGACTTCAGACTCATCTAAAATTATATATTGTATTAATGGCCATATCTCCGTCAAAAATGGCCCCACTTAAAATCTGAAGGTATTTTTAGAATTTGCTCGATGTTTGAAACAAAACTGCATTAACACAAAATGACTTCAGACTCATATAAAATTATATATTGCATTATTGGCCATATCTCCGTCAAAAATGGCCCCACTCCAATAATGAAGTTATTTTTAGACTTTGCTCGATTTTTGAAACAAAACTGCATTTAAAGAAAATGACTTCAGACTCATCTAAAATTATATATTATATTAATGGCCATATCTCCGTCAAAAATGGCCCCACTCCAATAATGAAGTTATTTTTAGACTTTGCTCGATTTTTGAAACAAAACTGCATTTAAAGAAAATGACTTCAGACTCATCTAAAATTATATATTGTATTAATGGCCATATCTCCGTCAAAAATGGCCCACATAAAATATGAAGTTATTTTTAGAAATTGCTCGATTTTTGAAACAAAACTGCATTAAAACAAAATGTCTTCAGACTCATCTAAAATTATATATTATATTAATGGCCATATCTCCGTCAAAAATGGCCCCACTTAAAATATGAAGGTATTTTTAGAAATTGCTCGATTTTTGAAACAAAACTGCATTTAAAGAAAATGTCTTCAGACTCATCTAAAATTATATATTGTATTAATGGCCATATCTCCGTCAAAAATGGCCCCACTTAAAATATGAAGTTATTTTTAGAATTTGCTCGATTTTTGAAACAAAACTGCATTTAAAGAAAATGTCTTCAGACTCATCTAAAATTATATATTATATTAATGGCCATATCTCCGTCAAAAAATGGCCCCACTTAAAATATGAAGTTATTTTTAGACTTTGCTCGATTTTTTGAAACAAAACTGCATTTAAACAAAATGACTTCAGACTCATCTAAAATTATATATTGTATTAATGGCCATATCTCCGTCAAAAATGGCCCCTCACTTAAAATATGAAGTTATTTTTAGAATTTGCTCGATTTTTGAAACAAAACTGCATTAAAACAAAATGACTTCAGACTCATCTAAAATTATATATTGTATTAATGGCCATATCTCCGTCAAAAATGGCCCCATACCAATAATTTTTTAGACTTTGCTCGATTTTTGAAACAAAACTGCATTTAAAGAAAATGTCTTCAGACTCATCTAAAATTATATATTATATTAATGGCCATATCTCCGTCAAAAATGGCCCCACTTAAAATATGAAGTTATTTTTAGAATTTGCTCGATTTTTGAAACAAAACTGCATTTAAAAACAAAATGACTTCAGACTCATCTAAAATTATATATTGTATTAATGGCCATATCTCCTCAAAAATGGCTATAAATTTATTCGTCAAAAATGGCCCCACATAAAATATGAAGTTATTTTTAGAATTTGCTCGATTTTTGAAACAAAACTGCATTTAAAGAAAATGACTTCAGACTCATCTAAAATTATATATTGTATTAATGGCCATATCTCCGTCAAAAATGGCCCCACTCCAAATATGAAGTTATTTTTAGAATTTGCTCGATTTTTTGAAACAAAACTGCATTTAAAGAAAATGTCTTCAGACTCATCTAAAATTATATATTGTATTAATGGCCATATCTCCGTCAAAAAATGGCCCCACTTAAAATATGAAGTTATTTTTAG
>JAEIFX010000102.1:0-19076 GCA_018904325.1 Drosophila murphyi
TGACTCATTTAATCTGCTCTCTGAGTCAATATACTCATAAGGAAATACCCCCTTCCTACGTATTAGATGAAGTTCGTCATCTAATGGGAAAAATACTTTTACGTTATTGAAACTGGCTATATACAGATTGCTACTAAGTGCATCTAGACTTGATGCCACGAAACGGAACGTATCTAAGAATCTAATTTCAAGGTTTTTATCATGGGATGCAATATGAATATATTTTGAGTGTGCAATTTACAACTCCTTATTAAGGGGGCAATGGCAATGATCCCTATCTCGATCATTGCCTAAAGTTTTTTTCACAGATGTGACAAATGGCTGTCTTTTGAAAACTAAACCCATCATCTGCACTTATATTTATGGGCTTGATGGTGCTTAGATAACAAGTATAAATATCGTTTCCATCTCTGATAAGAGACTTGACGAATTTTATACCTACATCTACCCCAGTTTCTAGAACAAGCTTGTCTAACGTTGAGTTAAAGGCGCACTTTATATAGTACGAACAAGCTATGGGGATGTGCTGAAAAGTTGCTATAACATTCTCACTCAATTGTGAATGAGGGGGGTTAGAATACACTCAAAATCTGCGTATACGGCAAAAGGTACGTCTAAATTACGATTAAAATTCTTTAAATTAACCTTGCTTTTTCGTCCGATGGGAGCGTTGCTACAACCTTGCCGCACTGCTGCCGGTGCTCTGCATGCATCCTCTCATTGTGTGAATAATTTAGACACGTCTTGAAGAAGTATAACTGTGACTTGTGTGATTTAAGTTGGCCTTTTACAAGTCTGGAAGTATATTAAAACAAATATGTATGTTTTACAAAATATCGTTTTTTGTTTAGTAAAGAGTATTTATTTAAGTATTACCTTGACAAATTTTTTATCCACACGAAATGTCCGCGCTCCTCACTCGCCAGCAACATTAGGCTAATGTGGGTATTCTTCTCCATCTCCGTCACATACAATGGACCGTTGACTGCATTGGACTGCTCATCGAAACCAAAAACATTGATGCTAATGTATTGCTCTTGAGCTTCAAAAATTTTTATCTGATCCAACAGTAGTGGGAAATCCAAATTCGAAAAATTGACTGTGAGCGCTTCATCAATTTTTATCAAGTCGCTCTCAATCACATCAATTTTATGTACGCTGAACATTAATTAATTCTTTTTTATTCCTCAATACTTTAGGCGTTTCAATAAAGCTGGAAACTTTAAGTCGAGTATATTTAATTATGTTTGCCTCCAGCCTTAAGATTTGCGAGAGCGTCCAACCACTGTCCTTCTCTTCATCCATTTCGCCCAAATGATTGATGAATGATCTTTAATTGTCTCTCCCAGATCACTAGACGCTGTTATGACACTCATATTAGGCTGATGAGATTTAATTGTCATCAGCAATTCATCATTATCAGCGAATTTAATATACTCTGCAAAGAGTTCTATATTCATTTTGCATGCTGTGTGAGTTAGCAATACATTATGAATTAATGGTAGAGTTTCTTGAGCTGCTTCACCCAGAAACTCTGTTGGATCGGCTACATTTTTGTGTTTATTCTCAAATGAGATTGTCGAAATCCGATTCTTAAATCCGCTCGAAATTAATTTCACCTGGCTATAGGTGTAAAAACGAGCATCTTGTGGGAATTGGATCGAAGATGTGCGCTCCACTTTGAAGATGCAATTTCTATATTGCATGCGGTGCAGACCCTGGCGACGGAATCGACGGAGTTGATGTTGTTGGTGGTGGTGGTGACAGAGTTGATGATGGAGCTGGTGTTGGTGGTGATGGTATTGAGAGTGATGCTGTTGTTGTTGAAGATGGAGTGGGTTGGATTATTGGTGATGCTTGTATTAGCCACATAAGTAGAATTATCGAAATAATTCGGGCGGCTCTGTCCTTGGGCCGAGCTATTCCGGGAGACATAGTTGAATCCCTCGATGGCGTTCACGTTGTTGTTCTTATTATTGAACATGTTAATTTGTTGTTTTTTTTTTTTGGTTTTGTTTTAAACTTTGAATGCACAACACACACGAGTTAACAATTGTAGAGTTCGAAAACTACTAAGGTTTTTAGAAATGAGAATCCAAAATATTAAATATGAAGCCCGCAGGTGCACAAGGCAGCGCATGGTATTATTTCACTCAAACAGAGTGCACTGTAAAAGAGGGAGAACCAACCAAGAAGAAGGTAGCAGCACGTGGCAAACGTAAGTACGAAGTACTTACTTAACAACAGTTTACACCAATAATACTTTAATTGTTGTGTGGGAAAACATTCAGGTGTGAGGTGTCCTATACATTGACAAAAAAGTGACAAAACAGAAGCGAGCATTACCTTTCCAATGATCAGTGCACCCACCCTCAAAAATCAAATCATGTTCATGCACAACAGTGCGCCAGCTGCTGGCTGATCTTCCACTTGATTCTAAAACACAGGTTACAGGTTACACGCCTAGCACACAATATCCTCCTTAAAATCACAATCACGTACGCACACACAAGTGCTGCTGAGTGATCCCCCACGTGATTCTAGCACACAGGTTACAGGTTACATGCCTAGCACACAATATTCTCCTTAAAACCACAATCACGTACGCACACACAAGTGCTGCTGAGTGATCCTCCAACGCATGCCAACCCACAATAAAAAAAAGGGTCAGCCATAAATGTATACCTTCGATCATAAATGTCTCATACGTGACACAAAATCACACATTTTCCTAAAAAAAAGGTCACACACCTGTCACTCCCCCACCCAAAATCAATAAATTAGCTCCAATATTGAAGGAATTAAAAATCAAAAGCAACAAGCCACCTCCTGTCATAGAATCCCCATACTACTATAGTGCTTGTTGGAGCGTAAGCGGACTGTACATAATTGGATATCTCGACTTGGGTGTTCAAAGGAAAGAATACTGCCGTTACCGGGATCAGCTAAATTACGGTCTGAAGTTGTTCTTTGTGTAGATCTAGGAGTGAGCGATTTCGTGCTGCGTTTTGAGTGGTTCTATTCTAGTCGGTTATCTGCATATCTCTTTGCTTGAGCGGCCGCCTAATCAACAACGACTAATTTAGAGTGGACCAAGAATTGTACCAACAAAATATTATTATTAAACGACTACTACAAAATGAAGATTTTATTTATCGTATTCAGTCACTTACCAGACAGAATCTTAACAATGATCTCAAACTTTTCTGCGATCATCTCTATCTATTGTTAAGTGGTAAGGCGAATGATTGGTACTGGATATTTCACCGTACATACTCAGATTTTTCTTGGGATCATTTTGGTGGAGAATTCGTAATAGATCACAGCTTAGGAGGGAGATCCGCCGACATGAACCATTTTATAACGACATTAAATCGGTAAAACCAAGAACTCTACGTTCATATGTCACTGAATAATCCGATCAAGACGATAGTCAGGGACTACCTGAGGACAACTCAGAACAGAACGGAATTTCACAAATTCGACAGCGCTTCATACAAACAATCCCAATTTGCTGGAATTGTGACAAAACAGGACATAAATTCGATGATTGCGTAGGGACACGTAAAATCTTGTGCTACGGATGCGGTGCGAAAGATACGTACAAGCCCCAATGTAAAGGTAATTCTTCGGGAAACCGACAGAGGGATGTGTTGTCATCCAACAATAAACAGACACTGATTTAACAAATTCGATAAAAACTGGTACCTGTAACATAGATGACAAGAACTCATTACATCAAGAGCAAATCTCACCAGTAGATAAATCTATTACTCTTTTACACAAAAGATTAGAAAAATATAGACTTATCCGTAAGCAAATATTTAATAAGATAGATAATTTTTAATTTATAGTGAAGCCGAAACACTCGACAAAACGCGTTAGAGAGTTTTGGAAAGTCGTTAAGCATTACCGGGAAAAAAACAACTCGGAAAATAGATTATTAACAAACGCGACAATCGGCCAGGAGTATATCGCATTATTAGATTTGGGAGCAACGAAAAGTTGTATTGCAAAAGAATTAGTGACGCACATCAAATTCAAGAAGTGTGCAGGAACAATTCGAACAGCGAACGGAACCGATAGTAAGGTATTAGCTAAGCTCAAAACAAATATAAGCTATCGAGATTGCGCTGCTGACCTTGAATTATTTTTCATACCAGAACTTAAACACGATGTTTACCTTGGTATAGACTTCTGGGAGAAATTCGGAGTTTTAAATAAGATCACCCTATCGGCAGAAATAACAGAATTAGATGTTGGAGCTTCAAACAACATCGAAGACCAAAAAATTGCATGCCCTATCTCTAGAAGAAAGAAAACGTCTGGATAAGGTAATATATATGTTCCCATCAGTCAGTACTGAGGGATCAGGTCGAACTAGTTTAACATCTCAATCAATAGACATTGGATCAGCTACTTAGTTAAACAACAACATATCCTTCGTATCGAAAAAACTGTTCGCGGAGTAGAAATTGGGCTTTACTTGACATAATTGTGGATCACCTTACTACGTTTCATTTTCTGTTTTTCGGTAAAAAGAATTACGCCGATTTTGGGATTATCTTATTGCAAGTTACCAGACTTGAAAGAATATAATTTTGTTGATAAAAGAACCCCGCCATTCAGGAAAAAGCAAAGACTAATTATTAAATTTTTTTTTTAAAACCCCCAACCCAACAAAACCAACGCATTGTAGGAAAAAAAAAAAAAAAAAAAAAAAAAAAAAAAAAAAAAAAAAAAAAAAAAAAAAAAAAAAAAAAAAAAAAAAAAAAAAAAAAAAAAAAAAAAAAAAAAAAAAATAAAAAAAAAAAAAAAAAAAAAAAACAAATAACTTTTAAAAAAATATAAAAAAAAATTAATTTAAATTAAAAAAAAAAAAAAAAAAAAAAAAAAAAATAAAAAAATAATAATAATTAAAAACATTAAAAAATTTTTTTTTTTTTTTCGAAAATTTGTGATTATCTTGAAGTTTCACTCTTTTACACTTTTGGAGTACCAGAAGTTATCCTGACAGATAATGGATCCCAATTTAAATCTAATAAAATTGGTATAGCAAAAGTGCACAGTCATATATTCGCCACAAGCTAATGCTAGTGAGGGATTGAACCGATCAGTCATAGCCCCAATTCGTGCTTCTATTTGTGAAGAACATACTAACTGGGACACAAATTTAAATGCCATTAGTGGAGCGTTAAAAGCTACGCTACACAGAAGTACAGGATACTCTCCTTATTTACTCTCATTCGGTCAGAATATGATTTTAAATGGGAAAGATTATGGTCTATTAAGAAATTTAAATTTGGTAAGCGATTATACCAGATTAGACTATACAGATAATTTACAATTTATGAGACAAAAAGCAAAAAGAAAATGTAAGCAAGGCTCACGAAGCAAACGCGTGAAAATACAATCTGCGTTGTCGCGAAATTCAATTTAAAGTCGGAGATTCAGGGTATGCCCGAAACTTCGCTCAGAGTAATGCTATCAAAAAGTTTAATTCTCAATTAGCACCTGTGTTCATCCCAGCCAAAATCCATAAGAAACGTAGTTCATATTATTATGAGTTAGTAGACGATAAAGGAAAGAATCTCGGAGTTTATTATTTGAAAAACGTACAATATAAAAAATTAGCTCGTAGCGACAATGTAGTTCCAGATAATATTTCTACGAGTAAGTCTCGTTTCATTATCTGTGGCGGTGGGGGTATAGTAGTCTTTCAATAATAACATTTTTTTAGTACAATTCTTGGTCCACTCTAAATTAGTTGTGGTGATAAGGCGGCCGCTCAAGCGAAGAGATATGCAGATGACCGAATAGAATAGAACCACTCAAAACGCAGCACGAAATCGCTCACTCAAGAAGCGCTCAGCAAGAAGCTTTTCAATAGGTGTACGGTTTAAGCGAGGTCTTGTTGCGGTCAAACTGTCAAGGTTATTGAAGGATAGAAGTCGTGTACTTAGCAAATCGACAGTGAATATAACAAAACACGGGATTGTAGCTCCAAAGGTTACAGTGTATTATACATATATTGCGAAAGTGCGGTAGAGAATAAAAGGTATGTTAGAGCCATTGGCGAAAGAAAAACATTCGACCGAACCAATTCAACTCGTTATGGGCAATTTCTTTACGCGGTTAATAATTTACACAGAGGGAATGATATAACCAGAAAAGGTTGCAATTATTTGGCCTTAATCCATTGAGTCGACATCGGAAGCGTCGCTAGTCAGCGGGACGGATGTGCAAAAGTATCGCTAGTAAGCGTGTGAAGCAACTTCATCCCCGGATCCCGATTGAGCGTATCGTATTGTTAGTTTGATATTCGCTATTGTCCAGGAGACAATAAACAGTTTGAAATCAAATAATTCCGAGCTTATTATCAGCTAGCTAAACTAGGTTTAGCCGCCTAGCAAAAAATGTAATTATATAAACTAGGCTATTATTTTTCAAAAATTCCACAAGGCTATTGGCAGGTACATATATCTACCAATGAATATAGTCAAATAAATTAGGTTTCCACAGCCTTCCATTGAGTTATGTAAAAGTACCTTAATTTATGGTTTCATATTATTTAGTTTAATAGCGTTATGGACACCTGGGTGCCATAAGCCCGGATTTTACGTCATGTTCTTTCGGTATAAATAGACCAATCTTCGTAGTCAGTTTAGTTATATCCTCCATATCAGTTGCAGCCAGCCAGCAAGGACTACATGGACCGACGGACTACCTGTGCAGGCAACAGGATCTCTAATCTGGAACACTTCAGTTGGATATTCACTTATCGCCAAATAGCTAAAATGGTAAATCTAGAAGTACCATAACTTCTGTATTCAACATCATTCAGCAATCCAGAGCGAAAATCTGATAAATTAAGGCAGAAAGGCGCAAAGCAGATTTTACCAACCACGGGAGGGGCAGGGGATCATCGGAAAATGAGGCAAATCCCAAGCTATCGGCTTAAAACCCAGCTCAAGAGAGGTGGAGGATGAAATGGGAAGCATCTCAAGTGCTTGGAACATGCGCGGCTGCATTGATTCAATACCAAAATTTTGAAGGAAGCCCTTTATAAGCGCAAAAAGCCAAGGGACTAGGATGACTAATCAAACCCAGCTGAACAAAGTTTGGGTTCTGGAACTACATTCTGACAAGAGATGAACTCATTCAACATTTTTGGCTCAGACGGATGGAATTATGTGTGGCATTGGTCAATACTGGCTAGTCTAAATCCTAAAGTCAACAGTCTGGCTTGTGGGAGTTAGTGTCATGGTATGGGCAGCATCTCTCAAGAAGTAGCGTCGGGAGTGGTGTTTTTTAAACAACAATGGACAAAGTGTGTATTTCAATATAATAAAAGAAAAATATGCTCTCCAAAGTACCGAAGCTAGGAATCCAGCGTACTTTCCAGTTCTACCGACATGTGGGACAACAGCCAGGCATAAGGTCCAAGATTAGTACAGTCTGGCTTATCTGGAACTGCCCCACATGTTGATATTCCACAGGCCCAGTCTCCAGATTTGAAGTATTTAAAAATTGTGGGCTCTGCTGAAAATAACATCGGAATCACAGATCCGATCTCAAGAATGCTCTGCTGGATGAGTGGGTCAAATCAATTCGAAACTATCCCATAGGCTGGTATCTTCATTGAATAATAGGTTTAAGGGATTGTTATTAAGATGAGGTTATCCTTTTAGATATTGGCATCCTTATTTAAGTTTTTATACCTAATATATTCCACTTTTTAGGAACTGTTCCAAAAAGCTTTTACATGTATTTTGGATATGTTTCAGTTTTTGACTTCATTTTAGTTAATTAATTAATATAATAAAAACTGAAGTTTCCTTTGCTTTTTCAAACTTAATCTAACATAAAACAAAATGGCATTTAAACATTTTGCGGTTTTCTTTTTTGTTTGAACCCTTTCACTTTAAATTTTTTGTAGGCGCTGTTAGTTGGGCTGGGAACACTGTATATCATGTATGTTCACGGATGGGCATGCGAGAATGCCCGTCATGGGCATGTTATATGCCGTCACAGCAACTGTCCATTCAGGCCGAAATCCGGCCTGATGCAGTTGCGGCGAATTCGCTCTCTTTTTCTCCATCTCGCGCGGGTGTTCAGCCATTTGCACGGTGTCTGGCACATGTCCATCAGGACTGTGCCGTTAATATGAAGTATTGCAGAACGATGCTGTGGTCTATACTCACTGACTGCCAGACAATGAAGCGCAACAAAAGAAAAGTGATGAAAATTACCACCAAGTCGCCGCAAAGATCACGCCAACGGGTACGGTCAGCAAAAGGTACAGCTATCATAAAATATATAAAGAACGCCGCAGCACAAGGCGGGGGCTGTGAATAGCGCGGGGCTGTGAGGAATAACCAGCTCATCCTGTTAAACAAGAGGCTACGCGCTTTACCACGTGAGACGGTGCGAACTTTACCGCGAGTGAAAGTCAAATTATACCAGTGAAAGTACAAGGGTACAAGAATTCTCAAGGACTCCATCAAACACCGGATCTGGACATCGGATGCACAAATTACACCAATCATAATTTGCGAGACGACACGGAACAGACGGGCTGTAAATAAATAACCTAGCAGTGTAATCATAGATAAAATAAGTGAATAAGTCAGTTTAATGTTATGCATCGACTGTTTGTTAATTGTACAAACGCAATTAACAAGTTGTTGCTCGGACGAAGCATTTGGGATTTTAGCTATTCTGACTAAAATATAGCAAATAGGTTCGTTACAACTGGCACTTCTTTGGTGGTTGCAATAAGTTAAAACACATAATATACCGCAAAATAAAGTAAATAAATATAGTTATTAAGCCTGGCTAAGGCTACAACGTATAAATACGAGTTCGTTACAACTATTTGCTAACTTTAGTGTGTTACCAATATAGTTAAACACATAATATACATATGTAAATAATAAAATAAATATGGTTCCGCGCGTGGGTGCCTGTCTCTGGGCGAAGCCGAAGTGGGTTATCCAGACTTTGGATCTCATCGCAGACAATTGCAGGAAATGGTGGTACTCACGAAAACAGATTGCCATACAGCACCAAAATTCAGAACTAGCGGTGATTCACGGCTGAACCAATCACCAGCCAAGAAACAGAAAATGTTGCGGACGCGAGAGAGTCGACGAACACCTAATTCGCCCAGCTGAGCATCCCGGCAGCAAGTGCAGCAGCGCGGACTCAGAGACGCCAATCATACTCTTTGGGGGTAGCATCCTTCCACAACTGCAAAAAGAACGATTGACCATAAAGCGAACAATCGGCACTTTGACTGTGTCCCAGAATACCACAGTAGCGAAACAAGTCACGCAGATGGATTTTCGTGTTGACGCTTCCTAACCCTCTTGATTTCTGAACAAGTTGAATGGTCAGCAAATACATATGGATTGAACCTGAATTCATTCCAGGACACTTGAGTCTCAGGGAATGGCTCTTAGAGGTGGTATGTGGCTTAACTTGAACTCTTACTGGGCGGGATAGTGCTTATTCGTGGTACCAAGTATTTCCTTGAAATGCCCAAAGCTTGAAGGACAGTGCAAAGACGTGAGCGATGCACGAACCGTTAAAGTGCCTGGTAAATGCAGACGCTGTGCATGGCCCGGCGTACTCGGCAGAAGGCTTAATAAATATACAACAACCTCCCGGATCTACGACCTTACTAGGCCCAATATCAGTTAATAATTGGCATTTGGCGGCGTTGAGCTCAAACTGGACAGGGAGCTTCTAGGCAACTAAGATCACCTGGGCAACCGAGACCCATGGAATCCCTGCACCACGCCACATGGAGCCGCCACAAATGCGTCAGAGGCTCAACAATACAGCCACAGAGAATCCGCGCAGAGATATAATCGACCGATTTATGGCAATGACGGACAACCGTTACTGATAAGGCGTATCAGGAGCAGTGCAGGAGTCGAGCACGAGTTCCAGACCTGCTCCGGGACAAGAGCGGAACAACTTTCTAAAACATATAAGCAACCAGCGAGGGCATGCAGATTTTGCGGCCGGAGGACACTTGCGGCAGGTGTACGGAATCTATGCTGGAATGTGCTGGCTATATGGACGTTGTCCGTCAGGAAAGGACACCGGCGTCCGCCACCGAAGGGCGAACAGCCGAACAGAGTCGCCCCAGACCGCTAATTGGAAGCCTGGCAGGTTGAGAGAGCGCACAGACGGCGGTCGTAGAGATCGGCAACTGTCAGTATAGGGCTACGATTGACACAGGGGCTGATTGGCTTCGTTAGCGGGAAGCAAGCTCGAAACTGGGTGATAACGTGGGCCGACAGAGAAAGGCGCAACCGGGCGTCGAATCCAGATGGCAGATGGCCGAAATGGCTGGAGTCGAGAACAAGTCGAGTGAACATCAGACTAGAGGGCTGAGAGACATGGATATTACCCTGATACTCCCAGAATATCGTTGACGAATTCGGATCTGGACTGCCCCTTCCAGCATGTTTTGATTTTGGGTGCGCAGCGTTACTGTGTCATTCCAAAATGCAAGATAAGCCATCAAGAAGAAAATGATGTATCCATGGTCAAACACCAATACATCAGTTCATCAATTTTTTGCGAGAGTGGCGGCATTTGGGGATATAAAGGAACATGGCTTATAACTGAAGCACCGCGATATGCGGTACTTCAACCATGCCAAATAACAAACCGATGGACGACTTGTTGGCCAAGGGTGCATCGAGCCCTCGAAGCCCGCGCATCAGCAATCGTGATGGTGAAAAGAAAACAGGAAAATAGCGTCTCTGTGTGGACTTTCAGCCTTCGGCAGCAAATCAATAAAGATGCCTGTCCGTGCCACTGATCCACCACATTTACTTGGACTTCAGGAAGCAAAATTTATAACGGGAGACTTGGACCTGAAATATGTGGATATAGCGAATCCCGATGGAGAAGGAAATTCGAACGATGACGGCATTCACGGATTTCCGGAAGGACTGTTCCACTGGCAAGCCAATGCCATTCGGACTCCATTCAGCGGCACCACGTTCCAGAGGAGCTCGATCGCGTGATTGGACCCGAAATGAAGTACCTGCTCATTTGCATATTTGGACGACATTATTGTAATCCGAGGAAAGCACTGTGAAAAATTACATGAGCAACAGAAAATGTTCCGGCAGTTTGAGAGCAGCGAATCTGAGGATCGTGGACAAGTGCGACTTCTTCAAAAGGGCCCCAAATACCTTGGCCATCAGATGTGACCGCCCGAGAGATACGCGCGGATCGGAGAAATAACAACTATCATAAAGGTTGAAGCCCCCTGGAAGCAATAAGGAACACGACAGTACCTGGGAGTGGAATCAGGTACCAGGTATTAGTAGCAGATTTGACACCACAACCACCCTACGAGTATTCGAAAGGCATTTTGATGGGAATGGACCATGAGTCTAGAATCCACCGAAGAGTCAAAGCTAAGCTGAACAATCCCCTGTGCTAGCATGCCCAGATTTCTCAAGGCCATTGGCCAGATACGCTCTGGAACACAGCAGTTTGACTTTGACGTCAAAGATACGAAGAGCAATGTTGTTGCCGACAACCCCTGAAGGATACGAGCCTCAGGAAGTCTCGACTAGGACGACACTGATAGACCAGGAAAGCGAACGAGCTGTAACTGGATCCGGGTATTGTACGTCTGACACCTTGGAGAAAATCAAAGGAAGTTCCCAGACTTTAGTAGAGAATCAGCAATCTCTATAGCAACATCCGCATAGAGCTGGAACGGAAGGGATGTAGAAGCTATGTGCCCACCGGAAAGAAAAGGCAAGAGTACTAAGCGAAATCCACCAGCACCGCCAATCCGCGGGTCGCGCAGATAGCAGAAAAACAATGGCTGAATAGCAGCCGCTACTATTGGCCAACACACACCAGAGACGTACGCGCACCATGCCCAACAATACGAACGATGTCCCCCAAGTATGAAAGCCAGATCAAATGGCCGCGGCAGGACAAATGCGGCCTAAGATACCGGAGAGAACCACAGACACGGCTTGTGCTGACTTCGTGGGACCTACTACCGAGATCGACCCACGGAAACACGATGCTGTTAGTCTTTATAAACCACTTCCTCGAAATGGACGGAAATGGTACCACTCCGAAGCGCCACTACAGCAACACTGCAGAAAGAAGCCACCCTGGGAAAAGAATTCTGCGCGCGGTTTGGAGTACCGCTTGGTCATTAAAAACCTGAGCAATGGAACATAACTTACAAGTCGGGCATTTAAAAATTCCTCGAGGAGATGGGAGTCACCCATCAATTCACAGCGCCCTACATTCCACAAGAAAATCCCACTGAACGCGCGAATCGCACAATTCTGGACAACTAAAGGGATGAAGTCTACGCGAGCTAACAACACTGGCAATTAACACTACAGCGTCTCAAGCTTCGCCGGGTACTCCGCGGCGTTCGTAAGACAAGGCCGAGAGCCTGGGCTTCCAAACGCGCTGTTCGACGAGGTGACAGTCAGGAAACAGGCTAAGCAGCTCAAATGCAGAATCAAAACCGTGCGAAGAGCTAAAGAAAGTATTCGGGAATTGCATCAGCGGCGTTTAGAAAAGGCAGCACAGGACCAAACGAAACTCCCAGCCTGCGTCGTAGATCTTGAAGCAATATCGGAGACAGAGTGTGGTGAAATTACACCACCTGTCGGGCCAGCAGAATATTCGATATTTATAAATATATAAACAAATATAAAAAAAATACGAGCTAATTTTTATTTTGTATAACTAACAAATGATAAACGCCGATATTCTCATTTTATCGTCTACTAACTCATAATAATATGAACTACGTTTATCATGGATTTTGGCTGGGATGAACACAGGTGCTAATTTAGAATTAATCTTTTTGATGGCATTACTCTGAGCGAAGTTTCGGGCATACACTGCATCTCCGACTTTAAATTGAAATGCGCGGCAACGCAGATTGTGTTTTCGCGCGTTTGCTTCGTGAGCCTTGTCTCATAAGTTGTAATTTATCTGCATAGTCTAATCTGGTATCATGGCTTACCAAATTTAAATTTCTTAATATACCATAATCTTTCCCATTTAAAATCATATTCTGACCGAATGACAGAAAATAAGGAGAGTATCCAGTACTTCCATGTAGCGTAGCTCTTAACGCTCCACTAATGGCATTTAAATTTGTGTCCCAGTTAGTATGTTCTTTACCAACATAAGCACGAATTACGGCCATGACTGATCAGTTCAATCTCTCACTACCATTTGCTTGTGGCGAATATATGGCTGTGCTCTTTTGTGTTATACTAAAGCTAGTAAGGAATGATTGAAAAATACGAGATTTAAATTGTGATCCATTATCTGACAGGATAACTTCTGGTACTCCAAAAGTGTAAAAGAGTGATCTTTCAAGATAATCACAAATTTTCGGAGCCGTGAATTTCTTCAGCGGACACAGGAAATTAAACTTGGTAAAGTGGTCCACAATGAGTTTTTGTCATCTATATTACGGGTACCAGTCGAATCGAATTTGATAAATCAGTAGCTCTTAAGGATGTGTCTGTTTGTTGTTGGATGACACATCCCTTTGTCGGTTTCCCGAAGAATTACATTTGCCGCATTGGGGCTTGTAGGTATCTTTCGCACCGCATCCGTAGCAAAAGATTTTACGTGGCCCTACGCAATCATCGAATTTATGTCTGTTTCTTCACAATTCCAGCAAATTGGAATGGTTTGTACGAAGCGATGTTGAATTTGTGAAATTCCGTTCTGTTCTGAGCTGTTCTCAGGTAGTCTCTGACTATCGTCTTGATCTGATAATTCAGTGACGTATGAACGTAGAGTTCTTGGCTTTACCGATTTAATGTCGTTATGAAATTGTTTTATGTCGTCGGATTTCCCTCCTAAGCTGTGATCTATTACGGATGTTCAGGTGGAGTAATTCATGATGATCACTTGGGTTAGCATTTCGAATTAGCAATTCTACTAACTCATACTCAGCTATACCGTTCATAAGTCTATCGGTGAGACTTCTATGGTTCTTTGGTAGTCATCGAAAGTCTCAGTTTCGCCTTGACGGCGGTTTCTTATTTTCTCCCATATGTCATAATCAGTCTCTATATTTTCGAATCTTTTCCGGAATTCTCCACAAAAATGATCCCAAGTAAAATCTGGGTATGTACGGTGAAATTTTCAGTACCAATCATTAGCCTTACCACTTAACAATAGATAGAGGTGATCGCAGAGAAGTTTGAGATCATTGTTAAGATTCTGTCTGGTAAGACTGGATTTGATAAATAAACTCTTCAGTTCTCATACCGTTTTTCGAACCATCGAATTTAACGCGCCAATTTTGCATTATATTTAAAACTTTTTCAGGTGCTATTTGTGAGCTAGAGCTGCTACGCGGTGCACTATTTCCTGCAAGCTTAGGGAACAACTCGGATCGGTTCAAGGCTGGTTGTTCGTTACCTACGTTATGAGTTTGTACTGTATTATTTAAATTTCGGGCTGTTGTTCGCTCGGACTTTCCGAAGTGAAGCAAAGTTAACTGTCTTTCAATAGATGTTTCAATCCTTTTAGTTAAAATTGAAGTAATGTGTGCAATTGTGCTTGTTGGAGAGTAACGGCGGACTGTACATAATTGGCTATCTTGACTTGGGTATTCAAGGAAAGATTACTGCCGTTACCGGGATCAGATAAATTACGGTCTGAAGTTGTTCTTTGTGTAGATCTAGTTGATATACCTCGTCTTGGAGTCGCTCCTCGATTCTTATTCGAATACTGCTGTCTCCTTGTCGGCTTCTTATGAAAATCATTAGGATCTTGAGATTCACTTGCACTGGGTTGTAACGATCTCTCTTGCTGCAATTCAGCGAATAAGGTATTATTGGAAAATGTTAACGCCATAGCAGTGCAGTCTGCCGAACATGTCGGACGGTTTGGAACCTTCCTAATGTGCTCTAAAATGCAATGTTTATGAAATTTGTGTTTGCATGGGGTGTTTGCTATAAGTTCCACAAAAATACCACGAAAAGGGTCCGCTGTTCGTAAAGCAACTGTAGTATCTTCTTGGTTACGTCTTACAGCTATATTGATTTAGAATATATTAAATAATATAATAAACTAATTGATATTAAAGAACAAAAAAATGATTAAATCGTAATAATTACGATAGCTATTTTTGATTATTATAATGTTGTCTGTCTTTCTCACATGCTAAAATTTTAACAACATTTTTAAACTAGGTCTCAGTCAGTTTATCTATTTTATTAAATTATGTCTATTGCAAATTTGATTTTGTACTTGAGTTATTAGACGATAACAGCAACAGCGCAGATATATCGTAATTCTAAATAATTCAAAATACTTTATTTGTAATTGTTGGTTTATCCTGGTCGATTAATGCCATTATACAGAATTAAAATCGAAATATCCAAAACAAATCCTCTATTCGTGTAATCAAAGATATTTTATCATGCAGTCACTATAAATACGCAGCTCAGTACTATGAGTCTGTTTTGGTCAACCAATCCAACTAGAGAATTGTAGTTGCGAAATCCTAAAACAGATTCAAGTCGTGAATCGGTATGTCATGACTTCTGCAAATTGGGAAACAAAAATTTAAGTTAGTTATTTGGTTGGATCAGTGGATGAGCTGGGGAACCAAGCAAAATTTCTAATTATTTTCTAAAGATATCCAACTCTAAAGTATTACTCTATCAATGTGGTCTAGAATCTACTAAAAATGTGTAGTGTACCAGGGTATTATTTCTTTTTGTATAAGCTATTTTCTTTAGGATAACTTATGTGGTATTTACTAATGATTGGCTGATGGAACTGCCAATTTAAGCGACCGGTTGTTGAGCTCGAGATGCGCACTCTCGCTATGCTCGTACTAACTCGCCGGATTGTTTTTACAAAACAAGTAACAACTTGAGTTACTGAAATTTAATTACCAAGAATTGGAGACGCCAACACGTCCTATAACTATACTGAGACACCAGTCCTGTTGGAGGGAACATAGATGGTAGTTGTCCCTCTTCTCTACCCACCCTACCATGATAATGATATCAATTTTGTTACATTATCCCTTGGACGGACTCGTAAAATCCTACCACATTCTGTAAAAGCTCAGTATGGATACTCGACACATGAATACTACTCCTCAGCACCTCATTTTAAATTGCTTTCAAATTCATATATTCTTCCTTAACTTAATTCGGTATGTGATGAACATTACTCTTAATTATATTTACTCTTATATAATTGAACTATAATCTATAAGTACATTTTCTTTTTTTTTTTTTTTTTGTTTGTTAATTCATAATTAGACATTCTTTCATCATGACATACAGATTCTTCTTTTTTTTTTAATTAATTATTATCATTATTCAATTTAAACCTTGTTATTTCTCAATATTTCTACATGGCTTCACGCTCAAATTCAACTTTAGAATGCATATTTAAGGCTTATATACATATATATATATATTGAAACGAGTTTTCAGATAATGGACTTTACATGGCGTATTTGGCTGTGGATCAGTCCTTTTTTTTGTTTACATATATATATGGCTTCCCTTGTTTACTAAGAAGGTCGTACATATCTAATTGTTTATGTACCTACATTATAGTTAGTTATATATGATATATATATATATATATATCATTTACATTTACATTTGACTATCCGCTTGATTTAATATCAGCCAGTGTAATGTCAACTATTAATACATCAACTACTTCTCCTTACAATGACATATTTACACGACAATTAACATATTAATAATAAAAAAAACTTCAGCAAATATATTTCTTACTATTAGTGATTACGTGGGACACTCAAAGTAATTTAGAGCATTTCGCCAGTTACGAGTTGAGCTTGTTGACTATGTTGAATTTATCAGAAAATGATATGCTCAAGTTTTATGAGCTGTTTATCCACGCTTATACAAAACACAAAAGCTGATAAGCACTTTAGCTCAAAAATTACGTGTGTTTGTAAGTCGGCGCATGCGCAACGCAGCTGACTGATCATTCACGTTTTCATGGATAAACTTTTAAGGTCATCTGGCACTAGCTGATAATAAACTCGGGATTATTGATTTCAAACTATTTATTGTCTCTTGGACAATAGCGAATATGCGCTGAATCAGGATCCGTGGGATGAAGTTGCCCTCTTGGATTAAACACTGTTCCACTCTTCCGTCCCGCTGACTAGCGACGCTTCCGATGTTGATTCACTGCAATAAGACCAACTAATTGCAACCTTGTCGGGTTGGATTATTTCCGCGGTGTAAATTATTAAGGCGTGCAGCTGGCTCGAACTGGTGGCAGGTCTGGTCTATGCTCTTTCTTGAGGAATGGCCTATAGCGGTTGGAATTGGTTCGATCGAATATTTTTCTTTCACCATTTGCCCCAAACATACCTTTTATTCTCTACCACACTTTCACAATAATATATATATATATATATGTATATAATACACTGTAACCTTTGGAGTTACAATCACGTGTTTTATTTTATGTTTCCCCCACCACCCCCACCACCCCCACCACATTATGAAGCCATTTTTATATATATATTGATTCTGCATCAAAAGTTGAAAATATGTATTCTTGAAGTAAATTCGAGAAATTTACGTTTTAAGTTTCTGTTTCCAAATTCAAACGGTTGTATCTTCGCCAATAATTGTCAAAAGTTAGAATTTCTTTCAACATTATGAAGCCTTATTTATATATATTGATTCTGCATTAAAAGTTGAAAATATGTATTCTTGAAATAAATTCGAGAAATTTACGTTTCAAGTTTCTGTTTCCAAATTCAAACGGTTGTATCTTCGCCAATAATTGTCAAAAGTTAGAATTTCTTTCAACATTATGAAGCACTTTTTATATATATTGATTCTGCATCAAAAGTTGAAAATATGTATTCTTGAAGTAAATTCGAGAAATTGACGTTTTAAGTTTCTGTTTCCAAATTCAAACGGTTGTATCTTCGCCAATAATTGTCAAAAGTTAGAATATCTTTCAACATTATGAAGCCCTTTTTATATATATTGATTCTGCATCAAAAGTTGAAACTATGTATTCTTGAAGCAAATTCGAGAAATTGACGTTTTAAGTTTCTGTTTCCAAATTCAAACCTTTGTACCTTCGCCAATAATTGTCGAAAGTTAGAATTTCTTTCAACATTATGAACCCCTTTTATATATATTGATTCTGCATCAAACGTTGAGAATATGTATTCTTCAAGTAAATTCGAGAAATTTACGTTTTAAGTTTCTGTTTCCAAATTCAAACGGTTGTATCTTCGCCAATAATTGTCAAAAGTTAGAATTTCTTTCAACATTATGAAGCCCTTTTTATATATATTGATTCTGCATCAAAAGTTGAGAAATATGTATTTTTGAAAAAAATAAAAAAAATATATTTTTTATTTTTTCAAATTCAAATGGTTGTATCTTCGCCAATAATTGTCAAAGTTAGAATTTTTCAACATATGAAGTTATATATAGATTCAAAAGTTTTAAAAAATTTTTTTTTTAGTTTCTGTTTCCAAATTCAAACGGTTGTATCTTCGCCAATAATTGTCAAAAGTTAGAATTTCTTTCAACATTATGAAGCCCTTTTTATATATATTGATTCTGCATCAACAGTTGAAAATAGGTGTTCTTGAAGAAAGTTGAAAATATGTCTTTTTGAAGTAATTTCGAGAAATTTACGTTTTAAGTTTCTGTTTCTAAATTCAAACGGTTGTATCTTCGCCAATAATTGTCAAAAGTTAGAATTTCTTTCAACATTATGAAGCTCTTTTTATATATATTGATTCTGCATCAAAAGTTGAAAATATGTCTTCTTGAAGTAATTTCGAGAAATTGACGTTTTAAGTTTTTGTTTCCAAATTCAAACGGTTGTATATTCGCCAATAATTGTCAAAAGTTAGAATTTCTTTCAACATTATGAAGCCCTTTTTATAAATATTGATTCTGCATCAAAAGTTGAAAATATGTAATTTTGAAGTAAATTCGAGAAATTGACGTTTTAAGTTTCTGTTTCCAAATTCAAACGGTTGTATCTTC